>CM063313.1:70775587-70818452 GCA_032173965.1 Sitta carolinensis | reverse complement strand
ATTTAGCAGCAATCTGAACTCATCTGTGTGCTGCCTAACATTTGTACCAGGGTGACTTTAACTTAAGCTGTCCCTTTTGGTGTCCTGCTGTATCTCTTTCTAAGCAGTGCATGGTTGTGATCCTTTTGTAATTCAGAATATCCCTTTCCATCAGTGGAAACATCTCCTAATTCTGAGACAAATCTTTGCAACTGGATGATAGCTGGAAGAAGTTGAAGAGGCCAACCTGTATTTAGATGTGGTTGTACCAATGTCTGTGCCCCTAACAGCCTCTGGCAGAGCTGGGGGGCTTTGTAGGACACAAATTCGAATGCTCAGCTGAATATTGAAGCAGATTACTGCAAAACACAGTCAGCAGCAAGATGGAACTGAGCTCCAACACTGCTATTTTGCACTGATACAAGCAAAAAAAAAACCACAACAGTGTTTTATATTTACCTTGATACTGTGTTGGGAGTAGTGCCAGACTGCACTATCAGAGTGCCATAGGAATCTCTTTAACTCCATCCTGCCAACTTTCAGCCTCCCTGGTTACTTTTTTCTTAGTTAAAAGAATGAATGAATTCAGATTTCAAACACTGACTTTCTTTTTCTCTTCCTGTAGACAAACCTGGACTGACCCATTCACCAAACCTTGCCTTTGTTTTATGTATATGCCAGGAAGAATTTTCTGATGCAGCTGTTAACAAGTTTTCACATTTCTACAGTTTCTCTCCTGAGCAAGTGTATTCCTCTTCTCTATAATCTTTCCCAGGCTTCACATTTCGTATTTTCAAGGACACAGGGTGTTTGCCTAGTTATTCTTTTGTTCTCTTTTGTTGTCCTGAAAGGAAGGATTGTCAGTTCTTAGTATCACTGCAATGCTGCCAGCAAGAAACAGAAAGGTGAATTGAAAGGTACCTGTAGAGTTTGGGTGATCACTGTGAACGGATTTTCTGGTTGAAATGTCACACTGATCTTTTGGGTTAAAGATTTTTCTTCAAGTGTGTGATGAGTTTGGAATTCTGCAGGCAGCAATTTTTTAAGAGCTGCTGTTAACCTGTGTTGCTTCTGCCCAGTTTCCAGAAAGCATACAGGGTCAGAAGTTGCAGTGCAGGACTGTCATGTCATTTAAAACAACATTAATTCTCCCCAGTGTATCATATCTTCTTTGCTGTTACCTCCTGACTCCTTCTACCTCTCCTGTTAGTGCAGTAGATGTTTTTTATTTTACTCTGCAGTGCTTTCCAAATCACTGGTTTTGTCACTTGGTAGCTGCTAAAAAACCTGGAATTTCTAACTCTTCTGGCTTTTCATAAACACATTCTCAGAGACACTGGAATGTCACCAGTTTCATTATGTTTTTAATGAATAATATAAATAAGAACTATGGAGTCTTTGTTGTGATATTTATTTTGAAAGGAAATTATAGCTCAAATGGAAGATAAAAAGAAATGTTAAGAGGAATTTTTCATAAAGTGTGTGTGTACACCTATTATTATCCATAATCAATGAGGAAAAGTTGTTGTCATTCCTGGTTACAGGTATTTGTGGTATGTTGGTATTTGTGTGCACTCATAGTACAGGAAGAAATTTGCTTTCCATTTCAGTGCTAGAAAAACAGTTATTGATCACAGAGAGAGTGAGACTTCAGATGATAACAGAAATCTGTAAAACTGAATGATGAAGATAGGCCAAAAGGATATTTTGAGATAAAGGATGAAAATAGGCTCTCAAAAAAGCATCCAATTCTTTTTTCCAGCTAATTTCAAACACTGGGGCTGGGACCAGCCTGGGACAGTGGGAGGGGTCCCTGCCATGGCAGGGGTGGGGCTGGTGGGCTTTCTAACCATTTTAGGATTCCATGTTTCTATGTATGAAAATTCTATAGTCACCTCTTTGTATTTGTTATGCACTTGACCTCTTTGAAAATTTGGTCAGAAGCCAAAATCAAATAGATTTATTAAAAACACAACAGTTTTATAATTCTGTTTATAAATTCTGAAATGCTGGCATCTAAAGTCAATTTGCAAGCCATAAAAACTTCTAATAGTCCTTGTCTCCCTTTTCCAGCTGATTTTAGCCAGACTGACTTTAGGAATGAATTATTATCTGTGATGATGATGGTGATGATGATGATGATGATGATGATCTATTGGTGTGGCCCTCTCAGTTGTTTCCTGTGCATCCCTGTGCATTCCCAAGTAAATATGAGCAATATCTTCTATGCCCTTAGTTTTAGTGAGAAAGGAAAATGGATACAGTCTTTGAAATTCCAAGTAGATCCTCTCTATTGATCCAGGTAAAACCTGGTGATTAAGAGCACAGTTCACTCTCCTCTCTCAGATTTTGATTCTGACTTTATTGCTGGTTTCTAAAACAATGTTAGAGACAGAATAATGTCAAAAAAAGCTTTTCTCATGTGCTGTCTTTCAAAAAAATGAATTATAAAATTTTGAAGCTTCAGACTTCTGTATGGTTTCAGGGTTGTAAAGTTGTTTGAAAAGTTTTTCTAGAAGTGTGTTTACTGAGTATTTTTTCTGCTGGGTATAGCATGATGGACCACAAAGTCAAAAGTGTGTAGGTGTTACTGCTTCTATTAAAGAAAAAATTAGTGTACATTTGGTGTTTTTTTTTTTCTTTTTACAAAGATATTTGTATCATGCAAAAGCCCATCACAAATTTGTACAAGTGCCCAAAATAGATAGAAGGCTTGCTTGAAGGTGTAGAAAGGTGTGTACAGGGGACTACAAATGCACATAATGTCCTTTTACAGTTTAAAATGATAACTCTAGATCCATATGTTAGGTGTACATTACTTTCTCATGCTGTTAACTTTCTCCTGCCATAGAAATCACAAATGGGTGCACAGCTGAACCATCGAAGAATAACATTTTCCTTTTTACCAACTTGTGTTGATGCTGTATTGGCTCTCTTGGAATCGTATTCTGTTTGGTCTTTTATCTTCTCCTACTCATATTTAACTCCTAAGAATGGTGGGAAAGAGAGTAAAAAAAGACAGAAGTGATGAGGAGTTGGAATTATGAAACAAAATACTGGAAAGAAGATAGGGAGAAAGGAAGATAAATGAGCAAGAGAGATACAGATTTAAAATTTATTAAATACAGATGCAGACTAAATAAAAAGCTGGCACTTAAACTGCCTCAGCAGGCTACAGGACAGTTCATTTTTCATCCTAGATGTGACATAGTTTCTAAAATCTGGAGATAAACTGTTGTGCAATTATATTACTTTTTCTCTAATGATTTCTTTCAAGACTGCTCAGGGTCTTATTTAGAAGTCACTGCTTGGTATGACATGCTTTTAGTAATACCTGAGTGGCTGGAGTTGGACTTCAGTGATTCCTGTGGCTCCCATCCCATCCAAATCCAAATCATATTCTATGATTTTGTAAATTTTCGGCATCTTTGAAAGTGGAGACACCAAAAACAAATTACAGAATTATGATAATGAATACAACCTATTCCCATTCTATTAACAAGAAAAAAGAAAAGGAATTGAAGCTCAGAGAAGTAAAATGATTTTTCTTTCCATTGGTTAAAAGGAATATTTTACCTAGTGTTTATTCTCATGCTGCCATGTGATGTAAGAATAATTCTTAAATTAAGGTTCAATTCTTAAATGGTATGATTAAAAAAGTATTGAACTAACAGCCTCTGTTTGGATTGTTTGGATTTTCAGTGCTACCTTTACATCCCAATGTTCCTGAAAACTCTCAGATCTCAGATGTTTTGCTTGCAAAGTATAACTTTTCACCTTAGGGAAAAATTCCCACTGTTAATCATGCATCCTAGTCAGGGAGTATTGTGAAATATGTGTGGAAGTGTTGTTTTATTTTTGTTTTATTTATTTTTTTAATATAGAGATAAGATTTTATGTTTATTTATGTTAATTTACCAGTTTATTGTTGCAAGTTGCCCGTTTATTGAAGTCCTGCTTTGAAGGTATGATTGTGTGATTGCTTAGTAGTCCTGTCAGGTACGAAATAAATGAAAACCATGAATGACTTGTTTTCTTTTTGATGCAGTTTCCTGCCCCAAAATTAACATGTTTCTTCTCAAATCCATATCTATATCATCTATATATCTATATCTATTTATCTACCTATATATATATATGTTAATTATGTCGAGAAATATACACGGCCTTCATAGTGTACATGCATCTAAGCTATGTGTGAAATCAAACATTACAGCAAAATATCTGTTTTCATTAGGTTAATGAAATGCTGCATCATATCCTGCTATTAAGAGAGAAATGTTCCCTAAAGTAAAAATAAACTTCATGCTTGTTGGTATTTTGGTGGGTATTTATCGGAAAAGTTCTCTGAACAAATATTTGAAATTGATGTCTGCTGACTGAAGAGGGCAGTGGTGCCTAATGTGACAGAATTTCCTCATTTTCAACCAAACACATTTTATTTTCACTAGATTTCCTTTGAGAGATAACTCGAAATTCTTCTATTACTCTTTTAGAAATGCTTTATGCAATTACACTCCAGAAAATTGTCCTTCTATACATTATCTCATAGGAAATATCAAGGTTTGAGCCACTGATGCACCAGCCTTCCTGAGATTGACTGCAAAGTCTGAAATAACTTTAAAACACTGCTGATTTTTTTGTTTTGCTCTGTATCAGTTATAGACTTCTACTTACACTTATTTAGTATTTTATGAAAATTTAAAACTGTAAGTCAAACAGCTGAAGTAATTCTTGGCACACAGTATGAAAACTGACAATTTTATGCCTTTGTTTCTTGAATACCCAAATATAATTTTCTTGTCTTGTTCCCTTAATGTCTTTCAGTGTAGACACTTAGAACAGCAGACATTCAAAATCATCAAGCAGTTCTCAAACTCTTAACCAAAAAGAATGAAGTATAGAAGTGTTTCTTTCTCCCTAGAAGATTAGAAGCTTTACCTATTAGAAAAAAGAGAATAAGTAAGAGCAAAGAAGAACACTTTCTCACAGGTTTGTTCTTTTGCCAGCATTTTGCTACTTACCACGTTTGTGTATCAGGCAATTTCCTAGAACTCTTGGGATATTCATTACATTAACTAAAATGTTTTTCTTTGGGTTTCTGTGTGAGTCTTTCAATACATGTGCTTCTTTCGACCCAAATAATGCATTTTAACTGTAGTACTAATGAGGTGATGGCAGAATATTCTAAATCAATTTGGAAAATGTTTTTGTCAGGTAAGCCAAGTTGGCAATTTGTTTGAAGTTCCTGTAATTAAAGCATATATCTTAGCTGAAATTCTGTTTAGCCTGTTGATTATATTTTCAAACAGCTAGCCAAATTGGAAAAAAACAAAAAACCAACAAAGACAATCTTAAGAGACTAGGCTAAAACTATTGATGTCTTTATGAAACATTTCTAATTGGCTGGCCTCATAATGAACTAAGGTTGTTAAGTGCATGGGTTTTGACAGGGAATGGTCTGTAACTTTTATTTTTACCTTGTGTGGTTTGGTTTTTTTCCCTGGGGTAAGTGAAATAACCTCAGCTGAAAATGAAATAATGGATTGAGTGCTCTTGCTCTTGTGGGTTGTCGGGGTGATGGCAGGAGAGATCAGACCTATGGAAGGTGGAAACAGAATTGTTTCCTGTAGCTGCCATGTTGTTGGTTTTTAATCTGAAACTCTGAAGCTTGTGAAGAGAAGTTTCCCAGCTTTTCTGCAGTTTTCTTGCAGGGAGGGTAGGTGGTGTGTGTTTAAATCCCCCTTGTTTCTTGGCAGAACAGATGCCTGTCCTGGCAGAAAAATGAATTGGAAAGGGACTGTTAAAAATGCATGCATCTGGTGGGTTTTTGGCATTGAAAACTAAAATACCATTCAGAAGTCATGAGGTCAAATCATTTGGGTGCCCTGGACTAATTTTCATAATTTCTCTTGATTCACAAATTCAGATAATTAGTGCTTTAACAAGCTATGTTTTGAAAGAAGTATAGCACTTAATTTGTCCTAAAGGAACTTTAGTGTTTTTTCTTGCTAAAGGAACAAAGTGTTGTGTATGTGTGGATTTGTTTATTTTTGTGATGGACAGTGGATGTGTTCAGTGTACAAAGGAACAAGAGTAGGGACTGGCCAGAAAAATGGATGTATGTAATCAAGAAACTTCACATTCAGGTCACCTCTCATGAGTTTTCCTTTGTATTGTGTTTTTCTTTTGTTTTTAGAAGAAAAAGTGAAAATGAATGACTTGATGCTTAGAGCTAAAACTGCACAGCAGTTTTAGTCTCTGCTCTGATAAATATACCCATGATAAAGAACCATTCCTTTAAATACAGTTTTTGTGTTACTGAAATAGGATTTTACTTCACTAGTTAGATAGGCCACAGGCTCATCACCATGGCGGCAGCTAATAACTTGGAACTGAGAAAATAAAACTCTCCAGTTCTTTATTCAAAATGAACACTCCTGTCCTTGGGCAAGAGAACACAAAATGTTTAAAGGTAAAAGAGGCAGCTTGGCTTCATCATCAGACAAACTTCTTTTTCCCAAGATACTTTGAGACAGTCAAATTTTTGCTTGGATTTTTGTAGTTCCTAGAAGGGGTAATTGTGTGCTTAGGGCTTATTTTCAAACTCTCTCTTGCTAGAACCACATTTAAGCTCTGTTTAAGCTGATGGAAGATGATGATGACCAAATTTAACCCAATAATATGGATTTCATGGATTCAAAACCCACATGAAGTGTTTGGTGAGTGTTTTACTGTTATACTTGAACCAGAGGAAGCCTAAGCCAGGTAAAGAGAAGGCATGCAAATAGGTTTTTCTTGCCTTGTTTCTGACCTGCTTAGCTGCTCTTGCATGGGAACTGTCTTGAGTTCATTTTTCTCCAAGTTTGGACCAGGATGAGGTTATTTTCTCCTTTTTTGAACAAGTCATGTTGACAGATCAAATGCTGGTAGTACCAGACTTGCATATTTAGTAACAAATATATCCAACTTAAGTTGTAGCACCTCTAGTGTTTTGATTTGGATAGAATAAGCAGATAAATCTATATGAGAGACACTGAAAACTGAAAAGAGGATTTTTTTTAATCTTTTTTTTTTTTTTCATTATTAATCTTCCTCTATATATACTTTCCCAACAGATTATTCTTGGCCACTCACTGCTGCTTCATGGGCTTTCAAAACAACTACTATATTAAATTTTCTATATACTTTGGCTTTTTTCTATCATTGCAGACAATAGGTTTGGATAACCCACAAGCACTTGCCAAAATCCCTGCCTTTGGAATGATCTGTATCTTTGCAAGTGGGCCACAGATGAGTATTTACTGATTTGTAGGAAGCCAAGTCTATCAATAAGGCAGGTGATCCCTTTTTAGGTGGGAAAGGCTTGAAAGACCTGAAGATTCATGGGAAATTTTGGAGGGAATTCTGCTTCCTTTGGCATGGGAAGCACTGGGAGATCAGCTTCTGTGCTGGGAGCATCTCATCTCTTTTGAAGCTTGAGCCTTCCCTCAAAAAACATCATTTTTTGCCATGCACTGTTGCCATGGCTCCTAATGAGGGAATGATATCAAATGGCTTTGATGACAGATAGCAAATATGTCCTGCTAATCCACTCCAGGGGCAAAATATTTGTTTACTGAGGATTTCTTAATCTCTGGAATTAAGTGAATATATTTAGGGACAGCAAATAACTTAAACATGCTGACAGAATAAATGTGATCAAGATCAGCTCAAAAGAGGGTTTCTGCCAGTTTTGACTGATATTCCTAATGGGCAAGTATTGACTACATAATTGGCTGATAGGTGGACTTTGTTCTGAAGTGAGTTTGGGATGTGGAAAAGCACAAAATTGAAATTTTGAGTTGTAACAGTCATATCTTTTTTAATCTGTATTACTTTTTAGGTGAGAAAGAAAATAACAGGCTTCATCTTTCTAGGGTTCACTGGTTCTCATTTAGCAGCTTGGTCTTCTCCTGAAAACCCCCTGAATATCCGTCAGATAGTTTCCCTCAGAAACGGAAACCTGCATTGTCTACAGAGAAAATGTAAGCATTTGTATAGATTTTCATGGAAAATTCTATTGTGTTTTATATTTTACTGCTTACCCTTATGAGGAGACGATTGGTCTTTGGACCAATCTTTTTGGATGCTGAAGTTTTGTCTAATGGATGATCTTTAAATCTTAGCTGATAGATTTTGAGAATATCACTAAATCGTTCACTGGGTTTTATTTGTCAGTTATATGAATAAAACTTGGTGATGTTAGAGTGAAAATTGCATTTTCCACAGTGTCACCTCATTTGAGTGAGTCCTTGTGGATTTGATGGAACCCAGCCTCGTGTGCCATCTTCAACTGTATTAGGTAGGAAGGGAGATTTCTGAGAGGGTGTCTCCCTTTCTTTATTCTTCACAGATATTTTTCAGAGCATTTATAGTGATTCTTGGCTTTTTTTTTTAGCTCCTCTTTATCTCAGTAAAAAGAAGAATATCAGGGTAGAAGTCAAGCCACAATAAATCTGATGTCTGGTTTAACCCTTGCCTTCAGGTCTGTGGGAAAGAACAGGATTAATGTCCAGCGCTTTTTCCTGTCCATGCCCATGTGTACTTCTATACACAGTGATTATGAAATTGTAGTAGTTATTAAATCTAGTTCTCAGGGACTGACAAATTTTGCTGTTGTATATGCAATGCAAATTCCCTATATACTCAAAAGCTCTGTATTTACTTCTGCAAAAGCATTTTGGATGTAAAATGTAGAAGCAAATAAACCTGGTTTTTTTAGGATGTAAAGAACAACTTTGAGACTGTATTTCTTTTTTTCTAAAGAGATACACCTCAAGTAAATCCATAAGCATCTTAAAGCTATAGGAAATCTATAATGTTATGTCTACTGCTTTTCTATACATCTGAGAAGTAATTGATTTTTTTTTTTTCACTTTGACACATAGATATATATTTATGTTTTCATATACATGGCTTCAAACTGAGAGAGAGGGGATTTAGATTTTGGGCAGGAATTGTGCCCTGGCAGGCCCTGGCACAGGGTGCCCAGAGCAGCTGTGGCTGCCCCTGGATCCCTGGCAGTGCCCCAGGACAGGGTGGACACTGGGGCTGGAGCAGCCTGGGACAGTGGAAGGTGTTTGGATTGGAACTGGATGAGCTTTTGTGTCCCTCACAACCCAAACCATCCTGGGATTCGGTGATATTTATTTATTATTGCAATATATACTTAAGTGCTCTCATATAAATAAAGTACCTTGTTAATATTTGTGTAAATCTAAATTGTCCTTCATAAGTAAAAGGGGGACATTTATTAGACTTTTTTACCATAACCTAACTCTTTAAAATTTCTCCCTGGGTTTTTTTCTGTCTCCATATGTTTTCCTTATAGTACTCTCTTTCAGAGGTGTTTCTTTGCCACTGCAAGTGCCTCATAAACAAAATTTAGTAATTGAAGAAATGTAGCAGTGCTGAGTTTATCATTACCAATATCATAATTTGACAAGATGTCTGCTCAAAAGGAAGTTCAGTCTCATGCTACTAATTTTTGTCATTTGCTAATATTGAACTTTGTCTTTCATTGACACAGTCTCATTTTATTTTTTTTTCTTTTCTTCTTCCCTTTTCTTCTTTTCTCCTGTATTTGAGAAGGGTATCGCTGAAATGTTCTTCATGAATCCTGTCAGCAAACTGTCTTTGGCTTAGATGAGTTTCTTCCTGTCATGCCAATGTCAGGGGAGTCACAGATGTGCAGCATCTTCCGTGGTGTCTGACCTCCCAAGGAGCAAGATATTAGCACTACACAAGGCACTGCAAAAAGGTTCCAAAGAGACAGGTCTTTAATTAATTTTATAGTGAATGTTCTATTCAATTCCGGACACTGAGGTGCTTCTCTTCTGCACAGCTCTTTAAATCTTCACCTTGGTTAATGCATATAATTTCTGTTTTGAATTCTTGGAAGATTCTCTGTGGGCCTTCAGAATATTCTGCTTAGTGACTTGCAATTTGCAGGGTTTATTAAATAAAATTTCTCTAAGAAATGTCCAGGGTCTCTCAATTCCTGGAAAAATCCTCTCTACGAACTACCCTTGGGACTGGATTTGAGCTTTTATATTTGTCTTTTATTTCCCAGGATTCAGCTACCAAATGTCTCACTTTTATGTAAATACTGATTTTTTTTTCCCTCATATTTTTGACTATTTTTTTTAAATCAATATGAAAGAGCATAAATGAGGAAACGTTTATTTGTTTTTTAAAAAATTAGGCTAGCAATGGTGACTATTCCACTGCTCTCTAGCCCTACAGTATTTTCTTCTGTAAGCATAAGTTCATCATAATTTTGAGTTGTTTTCCTGGGAAGCCATACATTTTCTAAGGGAGCTCAAATGCAATGTGTAAATATTGTTCTATCCCAGTTACATTATTTGTGAAAAAGGAGGTGAAAGGGTTTTGAAATGAAGGTTGAAAAAGAATATGAATGATGGAAGATCAACCATTCAGTGAATAAATGAGTGGAAGAGATGGCTGGGAGGGAAACAAAGATAAAAGTGACAAATGAGAGGAAAATAGAAAGGGTAAACCAGAATGAAAAGAAAATTCTTGTGCTGCCAAAAGCCTTCACTTGGAGGCTTAAAATATTCACCTGCCAGATGTTTTTAATAGGTGGGATCTGCTCAACTACAAAAGCTTTTGTGGTGGTTTGAAAAGTAAATTAGTTTTTTGAAATTCAGTGGTCAAACCAATGAGTGCTCAGGTTTAAAGACTGGCACCTGGTGTGGCCACTGAGGACAAGGATCCGCCTCTGAGAACACAAGGGGTTCAAAGCAGAGGGCTCCCCGGAAAGCTCTCTCTTGGTTCCGGTCCCTGAGGACGGAGGGATCTCCCCTGCCCAGCGGCTGGCTGGGCGGGGAGGGGAAGCCATGCGGCCTGGGTGAGGTAAGGAGCCTTGGGCAAGAGGGGAGAGGAAAATCCTGCAGGATGGAAGGGTGGAGAGAGTACAAGAACTTGAGAGGCATCAAACAGCCTTCTTCCTCCTCCCGGAGAGAGAGAGAGAGAGAGAGAGAGACTGTGTCTGTGCCACCTTGAAATTTGATATCAGCAGCCGGGCAGCACGGCCGAAGAGGAGGAGGCGCGAGAGGTGCCGGCAACTTGCTGTGGGAGTTCTGGGCAGGCACAGTCCAAGGTTTGAACCCTTTTTGAAGATGATGGAAACTTTATAAATGCTAATCCTCCTGAATCTGAAGAAGGAAGATAGAGAGAACTAAGCAGAGGTGATGAAAGTTCATGCAAGTGGAAGATTGTCAAAGAATACTGAAAAGAATCCTAGGTGGGAGGAGATGATGGAGTGGCCTTTGGCTGGACTTTTCTTGTAAAGCCATGGACGGACTTATTTTTTGGTGACATTGAGACTGCATCTGGGGAGAGGCATTGGCTTGGAGCCAAGAGTGGACAGTAGTGTGAACAGAGATGAGAGGAAGAGCTCTGTTCTCAAGGCCCCTCGGCCCCAGGGGGTGAAATTTGGGGGGGGACTGTTGTCCCAGAATTTAAGAAGCTGTCGTTTTGGAACTAACCAAAGCATCTTTAAAAAGAGAAAGCCTAGAAACAGTTCTGGTCCATGCACAGTGGTGAGAGCACTGGACATGGAAGAAGTCACACGATATGGTGCAAGAAGGACTCCTATCTCTCCTTAATGAACTGAGTACTGATTATCAAAAAGGTGGTAATGGACTGAAGATTAATTATCTCAAAGGTGGTAACTTGATTGGGAATTTTTAGTTTGTTTTATTGTGTTGAGAACTAGGGTGGGGGGAGGAGGAAGAGTGTTTTTTTTTTTTTTTTAAGTTTTCATCTTCTTCTGTATGTGTCTTCTTTACATATTATAAGTAATAAAGTTCTTCTTTCCTTTTGTTTCTAAATTAGAAACTGTTTTGCTCTGTTTTTTGGTCACATCTCACAGCAAGCACCAGGGACAGTATATCTTCATGGGGCACTGGCCTTGTGCCAGCGTCAAACCATGACAGCTTTGCATGTTCAGAAAAGATATGTGGAGCTGAAGCGTCTCTATTGGGAATTTGGTGTGACTTGGGCACTAAACATAGTAGGAGTTTGAACTTTATAGACACCATTGTCCCTGAATTTCTGTTTGTTCTGGGCTTACCGAAGTTCCTCTAGAAAATTTGGGGTTTACTTAACAAGAGGCATTATTTCTTAACTTTTTTGAAGGCTTTTCAAAATGTATAACAATTAATTTGCATCAGTGCTAATCGCAGAACAGGTACCTCATTATCCACTTTCAGCCTTTCGTTTATTCAGAATTTTTTTTTTTTTTTTGATACTACAGTTGTTGGTCCAAAGCTTCTTCCACTGCAAAGGTATGAAGTTTGTCTTAATTTGCTGAGGTTATGTTAATGAACAGTGGAGCTAAGTGGAAATCATATTTTGGCAGTGTATAAGTCTATATTTTTACCCAATTAGAATATTTTTCTGTCTTTTACAGTCATAAGCCCAAGCTCTACTGCTCTACATGCCCTCATTAAAACTGAGGACAAAATCAATACATCAAAGCAACACTAATTGGCAGGGTTTTTAAAACCAAATTTTTTGACAAATGTATTTTACTCAGCTTCTGTTCTGTTGGAAAAATAACATTTTAAGTAATACAAATGCAGTGCTCTTAGCAGTGTTTCTTGAAGAGAGAGTTGCAACTCTGCAGCTAGATTTTCAGGAAATCCTGAGCAGTCACACACATGATGTATGTAAGTAAGTAAGGTTTTTAAAAAGTTCTATCTCATCAGAGACATCCAGAATTTGAAACATCCAGAGTGAATTCTAGATCATGAAGTATTTCCCATAAACCCTAATGTTATTAAGTTACACTGTGTAGTAAATATATACAGTATAAGAAGTAAGGACTTGCATGTTTGTGGCAAAACTCCTTCACTATTTAGAAACTGCATTTGCTCTTAGGACAGCTTTTTATATGGACACTTTTTTTTTTTTTTTCTTTTTTTAACTTTTCCCCTTCCCTTCTTCCTTTTTATTTTGATTTTCTTTATTTTTCTTTTTTTTTTTCCCCCCCCTCAGAGACTGCCTGTTCAGTGTGTGAATGGATCATAAAGAATAACCAGATTTATGATAAATATAATATAATAATAATAATAATAATAATAATAATAATAATAATAATAATAATAATAATATAGTAGTAGTAGTATTGATAAACCTGACACACAGCTCTTAGTTGCATAGTGCTTTAATACGTGTTTATATCTAAGCAGAGACTTGTGTGAGACTTCAGGAACAAATAGTAATTTAATTTTTTTGGGAGTTTGTTGGATTCTTTTAGCTGCCTTGGGTGAAGAGCAGGTTCTGAATTTGCAAGGTTCAGGCCGATTGATGTGTCTGAAAGTTTAACTGAAAGGTTCTTGAACAAGGGCACAGCCATGTGTTTCATTTAGGCAACTGTCAAGGCATTTACTTACATATCACAGTTTTTACTCAGTCTGTCCATGGAAAAGAAATGCCTGACCTTTTTATGCATTTTATGATTCTTTGCTATTTCCTAGAATATTAGTTAAATGGCTTGGTCCTACAATAGCTGTTATTTTGTACTAGTTGCAATGGAAATAAGGAATGAAAGGAAATTTAAAATTTTATTTTAAGGAACTTTGAATTTCACATAGTTGTTTCTAGTTAAAATATATGGGGTAGAACTATGCATGGCTCACAGAATTTAGGTAGGCATTTCCAAACCTTCTCCTTCCCAATCTGCTTCCTCCAAGCAGTGGTTTCAGTGGGATCCTTGGTACAGTTGATCCAGATGATGTCCAGGTGCACACCTGGGTACCTTCCCCTTTAGCCCACCTGGCCAAAGGTCAGCAAAAATTCAGCATTTCTCATTTTGGGTTAGGACTGGGAAAGGGATGGAGAATGGATGAAAAATGGTCCCTGCCTGCAAAAGGATTGCAACTAAAGCATTATCTGTGGATCCATATAGATAAATAAAAATTCCACATGTTCCTTCCATTTTCCCTATTGCAGAACCCCCAGACTATATTCCTTTTCCATGCTGAATCCAAGAGCCCATTATTCAATCCTTTTTAAATGTGTTATGAAAGCTGTGAGTATTCTTCTTTGTTCTTTTTCTTTATAAAGAAAGCACAACTGATGTAGTTGTGCTTTTTATACATGAGATGTTAATTCTAATGTTGGATGCATTGAAGGAATATGTAAAATATAAAGTCCAGAGATCACAGGACTATCTTGTACTGTCTGCAACCGAAATCACCTGTTCTGTTATGGCACAGGGTGTGTTTCTCTGCCCAAACAACCCACATGTGAAGCTAAAACTTGAGATTTTTTGCTGGGGGCACAGCCTGGTATCTGAGCAATTCTCTCCTACATATTTCCTGAACATTTAGGAGTAAACCTATAAAAGTTGGAGGTATATAAATCTGCCAAGTGTGTTCCATAGATGTAATCATTCTTTGAAAAAAAACCCTCAGATATACATCTGCTGCTTTTAAATATCACACTTTAAAAACACAGTAAAAACTGTAACAACAGTAGACTGATGATGTGCAGTAGATACAGCAGATGTTTTTTGTCTAAAGATAGAGGATAGCCCATATATACAAATGTGACTCAGTGTATTTTTAACTGATTTATACTTTATTACAAGCAAGTCTATTGCACCAAGAGATGTATACTTCACAGTATTTTTAGAAATAAACATATTTAAAATATTATGCTTTTCCAAACCCTCTCCTTTCATGTCTAAGAAAGATATGTTTAGAAAAAAATCATACAGAAATATTTAAACATATTTAAAGAGAATTACATATTTATGCTGCCTGAATATGTTTTTTTTTTAAAAAAAATCAGCGTCTCTCCAGATTCCTTTGTCCTGAGACTGGTGGAAATTGCTCATGGAAATCAAAAACTGGGTAGTCATGGCTGTTTTCTTTACAGGCAGTACTTTATCAGGTGGTAGTACAAGGGAATTTGTGGAAAGCCATTACCATAGCAGTAATTCCAGGGTGTAGTTATTAATGCAGATTACATTAGCTGTGCAGTGGAGTTCCATGCAGATGAAATATAAACACCCACGAACTCCTGGTACCAGGAAATAGAAAGAAGATAAAGTGCCACAAATGACGGCTTTTTATTTCTCCAGGTTCTTTTAAAGCACCAGTATATAAGCACTTTACAGGGTGAGGATTGCAAAACAGATTCTGTTCTTGATGATTGTTTTATCTGCTAAAGAATCGTGCCTGGTTTATGCTTTCTTCTCTGCTGGCGTGAGTTATTTCCAGAGAAAGCTTGTCTGCTATCAACCTCTGTGGAGACATAAGAAATGTACTTGAGTGTAAATGTATTCCAGATACCAGGGATGTTTCTTGTTTTGTTTCAGACTGGTTTGTGGCTCTTGAGTTTTGTTTGTTTGTTTCTTTTTCACAAAAAAGGGTAGCTTAGGGCTGTAACAGAGAGTTTTCCTGTGGTTGTGCAGAAGATTGCACAATATGATTCTGATTTTCCCAAGTCACCAGGACTTACAAGGGGAGGGTTTTCCATGTTGTCCAACATCCCAACCTGCAAGACAAGTATGCAATTGTTATTTTTTAATTAAATTTATTGATTTTGTTTATAAAAAGTCAGAAAAAATTTGTAATGCCAGCTAGATATACTTTAAGGCTCATCAGGAAGGCTTATTTTCTTGGAAAATTTTGGCTATCAAAAATTAAAACACAAGCATCAAACTATTTTTTTCTCAATTCAGCAATTTGGAATTTAACATTTTGCATATTTGTTGGCTGCAAAATGGCCTAGGACTATTGATTGCTTAAGAAATTTTTCTTAAGGAAGTTTCTATTTCATTTTTGAGGTTACCACATTTGTTCTCTGTCAAAGTTTCATTTGGGTGAAATATATATTATAATTAGAGGAAAATACTTTTCACCCCTAACAATAATTGGAGTTAGATGTAGGAAATTATTGAAAAATTAAAGAGTAATTAAAGAGTACAGTAGGATATGGTATGCTAAGTTCACTTGTTCCCATGCTCAACTTTTCAATTTATATATATTTTACTTGTTTAAAAATAGAAAAGGCAGAAAAAGAAAAGCCCTTACCTAAGGAAACAAATGCAAAGGCTTTTAGCAGGTTTTAATTTTGTAGTAATTAGTTTTCAATAGTACAGATTAAAAAAAATTAGCCATAGTTGTATCTAATAAGATTTTAGAGTGACCAGAAGAGGAGTGTACTAAAAATACCCAAATAAAGTTGTAAGAATGTGACACTGAAAGAATACTTCAGGCATAACACACAGCACATGAAGTCCTGAGGCCAGGACACAAATTTATTCTTTCCCAGAGCAGTACAGGATGTACAGGTTATGTGCTTGCTGAAGGAAGTTGTTTACTCCATGATTAAGCACCGTTTCAAGTCCAAAGAAATTATTTAAAAATACACTTGCTGCATTTTGGGGCTCCTTTTTCCTTTCCTTTCTCCTTTTCTTTCTTATTTTCTTTATTTTCCTCCCCAGCTTTTTTAAGAGGTGAAGGTCAACCTTTATATCTGGCCTAGACTGGTTTCTTTCCTAGCTGGGTTTAGGATGGCAATCCCTCCGTAGGGATACTCTAATCAGAAATGAGAGACATCATCCATCCTTGTTACAAACTCATTATCCATCTCCATTAAAAGTGGGAAGGAGTTGCTTAATTACTGCATTTCACAAAGACCCTTTGGTGATGGAGCACAAAAGGCTGTGATGCTAAAATGATGAAGTTAATAATCCAAGTTTTTGAGCCACTGCAGGTATTCCTCACAGATTACATGGAATCCTCTCAAGCTTCTATTAAATAATAGGAAAAATTGGTAACTGATGTCACTGGTCTCATTGGCAACAGAAAATTCAGCTGTGCTGATGTGGGAACCAGGAAATCCTTCTGATGTCCTGGGAAGATTTATAAGTCACAAGAATTTAGACAGAATGATCATTAGTATGTCACATGGTGAAAAAGTAGAATTTGTGGATTTTAGAATGTGAGATCAGGGGACAAAGCTGGAGGCAATGGGGTGTGTCCCTGAGCTTCCTCTTCGTCCTCTTGTTCTCCATCTTCTGTGGTGGTGTGGCACATTTGGGATGGTCTAGAACAAAAGGACACTGTACAACACAGTGGATAGATATTGGAGAATTGTTATAAATAAAGTACACGTAATTTTCAGTATAAAAGATAGTGCCCTGCCAAGGGCGGACAGACAAAGACGAAGGAAGGACAGACGAAGGAAAGATAGATGAAGGGCAGACAGACCAAAGAGGAGAGCACTGGCCTGCAGAGAAGCTGTGGCAGGCCAGGGAACGAATATGAGATAAGCAAAGAATAAACAAATTCCTGAACACGAGAAAACAGACGACTCGACCTCTTCTTCAGACACAGGGCTGGGGGAAAACAGAGAGCAGCATAGAAACAGAGACAGAGACAGAGACAGAGACAGAGACAGAGACAGAGACAGAGACAGAGACAGAAAGGGCAGAGACAGAGACAAGTTAAGTTAGGTGAAAGCCAAGCTCACAGAGCTCTCAGAAACACCAGGAAGGCCCAGACAAGAAAAGCAAAGAAACAACGAAAAAAGGAAATAAAAAGAAAACCCCATATATTTTCATAATCTGACAGGCTGAGGGATTGGGGGAGCAGCATGAAGCATGGCTGTGTGCCGGGTTATCCAGCCTAGTGTGCATGGGTATGGATATGGATATGGATATGGATATGGATATGGATATGGATATGGATATGGTGATTTCACCAGACAGACAACGCAGGGGACTGTTAGGACAGGGAAAAATGAAACTGGGGAGGGGCTGCAGTCCAGTGCTGGTAGATGTTCAACCTGCAGAAATTCAGGGAGGTGTTTGCCTGCATCCGACCTTAAGAGGAGACCTTCAGAGTTTGAGTAATTTTTGAACTTTTGAACCGAAATCTGCCAGCAACAAGTGAATGTCACTCGTGTCAAACCTTTGACATTCGTGTTAAATGTTCTTCTGACAATGCCAATGCAATCTGAGGTAAATCAAGGAAACAACAAAGCAGCAAAGCTTGTCCTCGATTGCACAAGGAATGCAGAATCCAGCCCTTGCTGCTGCCACTAAAGGTTTTAGGAGGAAGGAATTATGATCATAGCTCTCTTGTTTCCTTTCAGCCCAAGACAAAATGTTTCTTTTCACAAATCTTTGATGAAAGTGAAGCAGCTGAAATAAATTCTGAGAAGAATTTGCCAAATGAGGAAGCTAAAGCAAGTCAGTGCTTTTTAACAGTATTGCAATGACTGACACTCAAATAGAGATTTGTTCAATACCTTGTTCTGTTTGTGCTGATTTGAACCCTGATGCCCATTTGCCTGGAGAACTTTCAGGATAAAAGGCATTTTAAAGTATAATTTTGTCATTTGAAGCCAATTCAGATTGAATGAAAGACTGAAAAGTCACTACAATGAGAACTTCTCTGACCCTCCAATAAGTGCTCTAATCACCCAGTCTGTGAATTGCATCACTCTCTCTGCTCACAGCCAAATAAATGGCAAAATTCTTCTGTATTCTATAGAAATATGGTGCTTTATTCCTCACCTTTTCTCTGATTAAAACCAGTGAAAGTGTTAAGCAGCAACAGGGGTTTGTATGAACTTGACTGAAAATGGGGTGCAAGAGAGTGCCAGGTGATCGAAATTATTCCACATTTAAAAATCAGGTACCAAGAGTAGTCACAGTTCTGTTCAGAGCATCTTTCACAAAGTATGAGAAATTTCAATTAAATTAATCATCAATTGATAAGTACTGTCTAGAAGGCAGGACTGTCTCTATTCCATATGTCTTGAAATTCATTAAATGATGGGAGATCCTCTACTCAGATAATTTGATATTAAACCCATAGAAAACTGAATCTGCAGGAATGATCCTCAAATGACTCTTTCTAGAGGTTACTCTCACCCCTTTCCCCAAGAAAAAGAGAATGCAAAATCTCCCATGCCTTGAGCTAGAAAATACCATCTCCCTCTGAATCAACAATCGGGAATTGGTTTTAGTTTTACATACCAACCCAAATCATAACGTGCTATTGGAGTAGCAGAGGAAACTGAAAAATGACAAAATAATGTGTTTGTGATCCAAAGGTTTCTCTGACAGAGGTACCAGAGAAATTGGTGATTTTTCTAGTGGTAAAAAACTCCCTGTCAAGCAGATGTTTTATGTTGGTTTAGCCAGTGATTATGAAAACTCCCAGTTTGTCTGTGAATGAGTCACAGCTCTGATGGAGATGTCTTGACAGTCAAAGCCTTGACTATTTTAGTTGTCATCAGAGAGAATCCTTATTAAATTCACTGGATAGATACACAGTGGTGTTAATGTGAGACAAATCACATTGTACCTGTGGTACTAATGCCCAATGGAGCTTCAGAGTAAGGAATTCCCCAAATCCAGAAGGAAATGTGGGAGAAACTCTTGCTATTCTAAAGATAAATAAAAATCAGGAGTACTGCTTGTCATCTAGTCAACACTGACTTGTGATACAAACATTCAATACTTCCATAAAATTTTTCTTTTTTCCACAAAAATCTTCCTAGCCAAATAAATTATACTTTCTCATTTTGGTTCTTTGATAGATCATTGACCACTGGTCTTTTACAATGATAAAATATGATGAGTGGCAAAATTTTAGGTGATTTAATATGTTTAGTTATACTAACCTTACTTAAGCATTAATTTCTGCAGCATTGGCAGATAATAGATTTTTTTTTCCATATAATTTTCATTGCCATACAATTTAAACTCCTCAGGAGCTGTTTTTTATTTTCGTGGTGTACAAGATAAACTACTACAATCAAACTAGCAGGAAACCAATTACATTATCCATATGTATGGAAGCAGTTGAAAATATCCAAATTAACATTTAAATTTTTTTTTTTTTCATTTGGTAATTAAAATTCTGGAATTGGCAGAAGAGAAGTTTTTTACTGAATATCATACAAGTAAACTAAGTTTCTGTTTCAGTCCTTTTTATGGGACTATTAATTTTCATTCTCTCTTTATTTTTGCTTGTTTTGCAATTTTATATAGTCTTTGAAACACAGAAAGATCGTCAAAATTTCTGAGATTCCAACTTGCATAACCCTTCAAATGCTGACTATGAATGAGAAAGGAAAATGTGGAACTTGGCCCAAAACAATGATTTAAATACCTGAAGAAAGATCACAGATACACTGAATTTCTCATTGTAATGGTTATTCTTCATCCCTTCTTAATGTCAGTCTGGATAGAAGAGGAAAGGAATGGCAGAAATAAAGAGGAAAAGATGGGCAGATTTTGAGCCAGTGATTTTAAATCAGTTCTCAGTGCCCATTTCCAGGCCCAAGAATTAAGTTTTTGCTGCTCTGCCTTAATTTTCATTTCTTTCCTATATGGCTACAGTTACATTTTTATTAAAATGATTGCTTGCCAAAAAAATTCAGCAATACTATGTTAGATAGACTATGAGGAAGAGCTTATGTTTGGGGTGATGACTGTGACTGTTCAAGGTCTACAGCTTTGATATGAAATCTTCAAAATGAGAGGAAAAAATTTGTGAGAAGTGACATCATTTTCACACAAAAAAATTTTTTATTCCTTATTCTTTATTTTAAACTCCAAAAATCCTACTCTCCACATCTTATGGCAGCAGGTTTGGCCTAATTTTGTACTTCATTAAGAGAATAATATATTTTATTCTTTGGAAAGCATGCATGTGGACCAGGGCCCAAAATAATAAATGCTAGTAGCACATGGTTTTGGATAAATTTACAAGACACTAAATTTAAAAGTGTTACTGTGGTAAATACCTTGTGTAAACCATGCATTTGCATGGTGCAGTGCTGATGGCTGAGTGACTAATATAAACTCACTTTCCTTTTTTTAATCAGTGGAATTCTGTAATAAGTACGTAGTGACAAAAAGCAAAATCCAAAGCTCACTCTTTTTGTGAAGAAACACTGTTTTCTCACATTATTTCTAAAATTAGTTGCAGTGCATATGAGCCTTGAGCACATCCTCAAGGCATGCTCAATTTAAATCACTGGGTGATTGAAAGAAGCCATGTATCCTACAATGGGTATTTTTGGCCAGATGTTTGGAAATAATTAAGATATATCCAAATTTTATTTTTTGATAGTGCAATATGTGTATCTTTTCAGCTGTTCTAGAGGTAGCATCTATGGCCCTGGCTTCCTTGAGCTGTATAAATAAAAATTACAATAAATTACAATATAAATTACATAGCCTTTATATTGCTTGATCACCTAGTCTAGGGACATTTTTCTTTCTTCTTTTTTTTTTTGGTTTTTTTTTTTTTCTTTTCATTTTTTTGTCCCAAATTAGGACTCTGTATGGAAATGAAGTTGCTTAGTAAAGTAGTTTTGTGGGGTTTTTTGGTTTGGTTTGCTTTGGTTTTGTGGATTTTTGTTTTGTTTTTGGTTTTTTTTTTTTTTTTTTTTTTTTTTTTTTTTTTTTTTTGTTGGTTGGTTATTTTTCGGTTTGGATTTCTTTGGGTTTTGTGTTTTTCTTTCACAGTGAAGCGTTTGTTTTTTTTTGTTTTCAGTGAAGAGAACAGCACAGTCCCTCCTATCATGTGTGCCTAACCCAGTGTTGTTCACATCTGGGACTGATAGAAATACTGCTTATAACAAGATCAAAAACCACCAAGAAGTAAAGCAGGATGTTGTTAAAAGAAACCACCACAATGCAGTGAAAACCTCTGAAACTGCAGAATACAGGGAAAGGAGATGGCTGCTGCTGAATATCCAGAGACTGGTGAGGTAGGAAAAGGAAAATAATTGTTCCTCAGTGGAAGCTGAGTCCCTGTACTGAATGGTCTTTGTACATCTTATGTTTCTCACATTTTATCATTTCTGGCTGACATCAGGCAAGAAAACATAAATTAACTGTTATCCATGGAAAATACAGTGGAGAATCCAAAACACACGAAAATCCAGTTTTGTGCTTTTTAAATGGTGCCAGGCCACTGGTGGTGAGACAAAGGGCTCAAGTGGGAGACAAATTGTTACAGGTATTTTTCTTAGAGCAGCCTTCTACAGCCAAGGGATCTGCAAAGGATGGGATCTTCATACTCAGGGGTTTTGCTGGTAAAGGAATCTTAAGTGAATGCTTTGAAAATGGTCAAAAAAAATGTAGAAGCAGAGTATGACTGTAACAAACTAATATTGGGAGAAATGTGCTTCATCAGAGCAGTTTTGCCACATCAATTGGTCACTGAAATCCTCAGCTGCCACTTATGCCCACATTAGAGTAAAAACAGTTGCTGCAGGAGGAATACTCCTTTAATTGTTACAAATCAAGTGGGATGTTCATGCAACTCCTATCTAATCCTGTTTCTCAAGGCCTGTAATAGGAAATTTAGAACTGAAATGCTGTGTGAGCCTTTCTCCAAAATTCATGGGCAGGTATTGAGGGAAGTAGGATTTTCCTGGTTTTTAAGTGAGGTTTTTTTTTTTTTTTTGTTTTTTTTTTTTTTTTTTTTTTGTTTTGTTTTGTTTTGTTTTGTTCTTTTTTGGGTTTTTTTTTTTTTTTTCTTTGTTTTTTTTTTTTTTCCTTAAGAATTTTTTTTCTGCCATGAAGCCTATCTTCATTGTTTTTTAAATTCAGAATTTGTAATTCATGTGAAAAATCCTGTTTCTATAAAAGGTGCCTTAGCAGGTAACAAGTGACACAAAACTGTCCGTACAGCAGTAAAAAAGCAAAGAAACTCTAGTAAAGCAGAAAAACGAATCTGCATTACTAAAATAGCAGCATTTCCCTTGTTCCCAAGGGCAATCCCTTGTGCTGCCATTTGCATTTCCCCAGCAGTGAAACCACAGCCATGTAAAATTAATGAGAGTGTACAGAGTGTGTTTAACAGAAGCTGACACATACCCTGTGGTGACTTGGCATCCAGCATTTCGCTTGGAATTGATAGAGATGTGCAGAGCTTACTGGGGTTAAAAAAAACCAACAATGCACAGCATCTGTAAATAAATGAACACGTCCCCAGAGTCCAGCAGGCACTGGACAGGTCTGGAGCTGTCACGCACTGCAGGACACCCAGACCAGCAGGCAAAACTTGAATCCCAAACCTGTCACCTGTGGCAGGACCTGGTGAGACACCTTTGCTTTTGAGTGGGACTGTTCGGTCCCCCTGAAAGCCTCTGAAAATTTTCTTCTACCTCTTTAGAGCTTCTCTTTGCTGTCAGGGTTTTGGCACAGAGCAGAGCACACGATTCTTGTTCAGTTGCCTTAAGTACAATCCACTTCACAGCTCCTCACTCTGTCATCTCCTAGAGTTACTCATGCCAATACTTTGGCATTTTTTCATGCCCTACGTATAAAATATTTAATGAGATATTTAGTCTGACAAAGCACTAAGGTGGCACAAAGCATTAATGCTGTTAATCTCTTTATTCTTACCTGTCCTGGTGTGCTACTTCCAACACACTCTTCCAATGCATTCCTTCATGGGTTTGAATTTTACCAGGTTATCCCAACAAAATTGTGCTCAGGCTGTGTATTCTGTGATACTTAACTGGTTGTTGAGGTGCTGCTCTCAGCCCCAGTGTCCACCTGGCTTTGGGCACTGCCAGGATCCAGGGTCAGCCACAGCTGCTCTGGGAATTCTATCCCAGCCCCTGTCCACTCTCCCAGGGAACAATTCCTGCCCAAAATCCCACCCAGCCCTGCCCTTGTCGTCTCACTGCATTCCTTATAAAGAGCCTCTCTCCATCTTCCATGTAGCCCCTTCAGGCGCTGGAAGCCACAATGAGGTCACCCCAAGGATTTTCTTTTCCCAGGATGAACAAATCCAAACCTTGGCCTTTCCTCACAGGAGAGGTGTTCTTGCAGCTGGATTGCTCGTTAGCACAGGGGTTGATAATCCAGCTGCAGCTCTTTCAGCTCCTCGGTAGGTTGTCTGAATTAGCAGTTTCTTCCTGAAAAAGGTGTGAACTATGGATTGTGAGAGAGAAATCACTGGATTTTTATAGTAAGACATGCTCTTCATTAGATATTTTGCTCTGAGAAGAGAATAACCCCCCAAAAGAAATTTCCTAAAATTCAGAGTCATAAGACAGCACAAAGATTGAAATACACACTTAATAATAATAAAAGTATATTTCAAAGGAATCCTCCACCTCCTGATCTAAATGGAAAACATACTTGAAGTAAAAGCTTTTTGCTTCAAGTTACTTCACAACATTTCAAGTTGTGCTAACAGAAGGACAAAGAAATTGCAAGGAGTCCTCTTGATGTGAAGTAAATCCCTCAATTAGACAAACTATCACTTAGTACGTCGATTGATTCATTAGCAGTCCAAAATGTTGCTGTAAGAATTATAAATTAAGTATGTGTTACAGCTGAAAAGCAGTGAATTAAAACATGTGGCATCCTCTAATGATACTATTTTTAGGGATGTAACTCCCCTAAAAAGACACCTGCATCTGGTATCTTGGACACCATTAGGGATACTGCAATAATACAGTGTTCAGAGTTGGTGTTTCTCATCTGTTTCGATTGAATGGAACTCTATATTTTAACTGGCTGGTGATCTTATTCACTAATCTAATCAAAATAATTAACTATAGCCACAAAGCTTATAATGCAAAATATTTAGAATCACCTTTTTGGGTTTTTGTTGTTTGTTTGTTTGTTTTTGTTTTTTTGTTTTGTTTTTTAAATATGTTGAAATATAATCTACATCCAATTTTCTTCTGCTGCTGTGTAGCTAAGATCATGAGAGTGTGTCCGTCTTCGAAGAGTTGGTCTGCCTCATACTGATATTTTTTTCTGAGTGCTTCTCATTTTATACTTCCAGTTACTTTTGAAAAAATCACTTGCTAAATATTTATTCAGTCTTTGCAAAATTAAGGGAATTTAGAGGAAAAATAATCTCTGGAAAAGTGCATGTTAATGTCTGTGCTATCCATTTTTTAGAAGTGTTTCTCTCAAAGTCTTGCAAGACTGTTTTCCACTAATACCTTAAGAATTTTTTTAGCACCAAAAGCATACAGGATTAGGAATTCAAATACTATATTAATTAGGAAAATCTATTCATATGTGCTGGGCTAATCCTATTCACTCCTCTCACAGACACGTACCACTTGAAAAGGTGAAAAATGAGTAACGTGTACTGCAAACTAATGCCAACTAGCTACATGAGTATATTTTGTCTGCTATCCATTGGGCGAGGGTTTGCACAGTCACTTGGCCTTCAGAAAGTGAAAATTCAGGAAGAGAATTTTGGAAATCTCTGCAAGGAGATGTCCAGTGGTGAAGAGGAATGAATCCTCCATGTAACTGTTTTGCCTCTTTGCAGGACAATTTACTGTCAGGTGAACAGAAAATGAACTGGTTGCAGTGGGAAGATATGCCAGAAGTAACTTTTGATTGCTCTCTCTGTTCTATTCTTTCATCAGGCCTGCAGTGATCTTCCTAAATTTGGTTGCCTTTCCTGTACTCCCTGATACCTTTTAGTTACAGTGACTTTTTGTTGTGATAACCACTGTCCTGTGATTCTCCTCTGTTTGGGAATGGAGGGTCACTTTCCCCCATTCACAGCCACTCAAAGACTGGCAGTTGAGCCCTTAAGGATTCTCTAGAAACAGCAGATAAAAATTTATGAAGTTTGCTCCTTTCCTGCTGCACAGAAAGTCACTGAAACAACTTTCCCAATGGGAAACTCAGTTGTGAGCAAGACACTACTGCTTTTTGTCCCTCTTCAGTATCTTGCTGATGAAAGCCTGGTGACTGTTTTATTGTAATATATGTGTATTTTGACAATAGTTGCATTTGAGTGAGGACTGTAGATGTTGAATAACAATTTTTCCCCCTACTTCCTATTTCCACATCCTTCAAACCATCAGCTCTACCTGGAGCTGGAGAGATAGAAAACAGCAGAACAGAAAATAGACACACTGTCAAGGTGATTCAGGACCCCTTACAGACTTTCCCACATTTTACTTTACTTGGATTATTTTGTCCAAAATCAGTTTAACTTTTCAAAGCGCATTAAATTAGCACGTTCAGAAATGTTGGAAGGAAATTAGGAGTGCAGTTCTTGAAAATTCCTACAGATTTTTGAACTCGAATCATCTTCCCAAATGAGTAACAATTATGTTTGGGGTTTTATTTGTCTGTTTTGTTTTGTTTGTTTTTTGGTTTTTTGTTTGTTTGTTTGTTTGTTTGTTTTGTTTTGTTTATTGGTTGATTTGCTTTGTAGGTTTTTTGGTTTTTTGTTTCTTTCCCTGATGTGGAAGAAACTTCATTTTGGTATTCAGTGATTGCTAATGATAAAATATAGGGCTATAAAATCTAAGAGAAATGATGATTCAGAAGATTCATTCAAGAAATAGGCATGAAGAAATCATATATAATTACTATTTTTCATTGCAAATTTTACTGTCTAGTTTTCAAATAGAGCTAAGGGATGGTAGGTTACATATAGATCCAGTCTTACATTAACCAGCTTTTAGAAATCTATTTAAATAAAATATGCCTTCAAGGAGGAAATGAACAAGATTGACTGTGAACTCAGTAAAGTCATTACTCTTTATATTTTGTAAAGGACATTGATCTTTCATTATAATAATTTATATTAAGTCCAATGAGAATAAAACCAAGTCTTTAATCATGTTTGATTTCTTAAAGGAAGAGGGCAAGAGAGGTGAACAAGGGTGAATGACTTTTACTGTTTAATCACACAGCAGGTTACAATCCTACCCCCTGCCTCTGGCACAGGCATCATTATCTCAGGAAAAAAAAAAATGTACTGTGCAAATCACGCTGAGAAATGTCTGTTTTGTAGTGGAATCTGGATCAGTCAGGTCACTCAAACACGGGCAGAAGTGCCTTTAGCATTCCCAGCACTGCTTGATTTGCTCGTCCTACTAAACACACACCCTCAACCACTGCCCTGTGCATTAATCACCGTTTGCATCCTGAGCACCAAGGCCAGGACGGGGCCTTGTTAGGTTTATGAAAATATATGGGCTTTTTCTTTCTTCCTGTTTTTGTTGTTTCTTTGTTGTTCTTGTCTGGGCCTTTCTGGGGTTTCTGAGAGCTCTGTGAGCTTGGCTTTCACCTAACTTAACTTGCCTCTGTCTCTGTCTCTGTCTCTGTCTCTGTCTCTGTCTCTGTCTCTGTCTCTGTCTCTGTCTCTGTCTCTGTCTCTGTCTCTGTTAGGTTTTCTGTTTTCCCCCAGCCCTGTGTCTGAAGAAGAGGTCGAGTCGTCTGTTTTCTCGTGTTCAGGAATTTGTTTATTCTTTGCTTATCTCATATTCGTTCCCTGGCCTGCCACAGCTTCTCTGCAGGCCAGTGCTCTCCTCTTTGGTCTGTTGCCCTTCATCTATCTTTCCTTCGTCTGTCCTTCCTTCATCTTTGTCTGTCCGCCCTTGGCAGGGCACTATCTTTTATACTGAAAATTACGTGTACTTTATTTATAACAATTCTCCAATATCTATCCACTGTGTTGTACAGTGTCCTTTTGTTCTAGACCATCCCAAATGTGCCACACCACCATAGAAGATGGAGAACAAGAGGATGAAGAGGAAGCTCAGGGACACACCCCATTGCCTCCAGCTTTGTCCCCTGATCTCACATTCTAAAATCCACAAATTCTACTTTTTCACCCTGTGACATACTAATTATCATTCTGTCTAAATTCTTGTGACTTATAAATCTTCCCAGGACAGTCAGAAGGATGTCCTGGTTCCCACAGGGCCTGGAGCAACCTGGGATGGTAGAAAATGTCCCTGCCCATGGCAGGGGTGCCACTGGCTGGGCTTTAAGGACTCTCCCAACCCAAACCAATCTGGGATTCCGGGATTCTGAGTGTGTCTGGTTGTTGTGTCTGGAATAGCAGGACTTACTAGTGCCTTTATTTGAGGGATTGGTGAGTGTGTGGGAGGTAAATGAAGGTGATGTTGGAAAATGTTGATGCCTTTAACAGCTTGGGAAGTTTTCTTTCCCTCCTCCTTTTTACAGGAAGTTTGACCAAAGCATGTCTGACACATTGATGAGGAGATTCTGTCACATTGGCAAAGACATTCTGGGTGTGGAGAAGACTGAACAGCAGTGAAGAGAAACACAGGGCACAATTTTTGTGATGCAAGAGAAGGTTGATTTGTTGGGTTTTATTGCTTATAAGTCAAGGGTAAAAAGGCAGCACTTTTTAGATGCTCCTGTGGGGCATATTTAATTTTCTGCAAAAGAAATTAAGGAAGAGAGTTCTCTGGAAGGGACAAGGGAGATAGAGAGCAGATCACAAGGGACATATCTGTGGTGTGGATTTAGAAAATGAGCCACCATGTGCAATTCATCTCCAAACAGTTGCATATTTGTCCTGTCTTGGTTGCACAGATGTGTTAAACATTTAAAACTGGAGGTCCTGTCCATTTTTACATTTCACTCATTGGCATGGTGGGTTTTACAAGGTAGGAATGTCCCAGAACCCTTCAGAGCCAGACACTGCAGTACAGGGAGCTTTGGTACATGTCATCATTTCAAATATAAGTCTTGAAAGGTGGGAAAAATTGCCATTTGGAAAAGAGTTTGCCTCTTGCAGAGATGTATTAGCAGAGACTGGAAAAATAGGTTTCATTAAAAAACCCACAGGTTCTTCTCAATATTGTGAGACGTTTTTGTTGTTGAAAGTGATAATTTATCAAAACAGAAACATTTATTGAGAAAGTGCTTGTTTCAGTTAACTTTTCAGGAAATGCTTTGGAAAATAGTGATTTTTATCTATCAGGTGCTTGCCTTGTTACAGTGAAGATTTAGATTCTGATATCTGAAACAGAATTCAAGTGCATGATACTCAGAAATTTAAAGAGAAGTGAAACCATAATCTTCACAAACCGCCCCCCCCCTTAACATTAAACAGGATTATTCTGATGTCAGGAGAACATTCTGGGTAAATCAAATTGAAAATACACTTTTTTTTTTAATAGTGCTGAAAATTTTCTCTGAACTATTGGTCATGCGAGGAGAAAACAATCTTCTGTTCAGTGCCAGCATAACACCTGCATCAGGAATTGTGGTGCTGGAGCACATCTGTCTGATGCAGAGAATGAAAATTTCAGAATTTCAGTGTTCCCAAGCGAGAGTTCTCTCTGTTGCCTAATGGCTCAGTGAATTTGGCAATGATTTCAAAAGAATAAACTAATTTTTCTCCATTTTATAGCATTACATAGAAGCTGGGAATCATCAAAATACAAAAAGGTCACTGGGCTTCCACTGCTTATCACTTTGAAAGATGGTTTGTCTTGACTATTTTACCCCCACAAATGAGAGAATTCTTTAATAAGACCAAGATTATTCATTCAAACTCAGCCTCAGGACCCCTTCCTGAAGAAAATTTAGACCTTCATGTATTTTACTTATAATTTATTCTACATCATTAGGAGATGTTTACTTTTGACACAGAGTTAAAAAAAATACTCCACAGTTTTGATCTGGAATAATTTACAACACCTTTAATTTGAATTACAGGTGGGATAATCATTGAAAAGTGGCTAAGGATCACAAAGCTTATACATTTTTAAGCAACCTAAATTTTCAAAATTATAGACTGTGTATTTTGTATTAATATGAACTTTGTGTAAATATATACAGGCAGCAGTCAAGCTCTTCTCTTTGTAAATAACATAGTTGCCATTAAGGTATGTGTGAGTCCGTATATCTACTGGATTTTCTTACACAGGATTGGACAGAATTATGCATATGGAAAAATGAATAATGACATGGAATAAATGAAGAAAGGATGAAAGTAATACACAGCTGTTGCAACTTTCATTTTTTGATATGTCATTATGGCTTTTATTTTGAGAAGAATGCATAATTCACTTTATGGTTGCACCTCTGTAGATGACTAAATAATACAAATAAATAATTGCACGCCATGTAAACAGGAGAGGAATTAACAGAATAGCTGCAGGGAGGTAAATTCTACTTTTGCATTCACCAATTTTTATTCCACCATTTTTAAAGACCAGGTATGTGTCTGGTCCAAGAGAAGGACCTTTCCTTTTGGATTCTGAGATTGTGCCTGGTTCAAGCTCAAAAGTTTCTTTCAGATGGATGTTTTGTAATGTGGAAACAATTTAATGGTCTAATTTTCTTTAGGCATATGGCAACCTGAGAAACAAAACAGAAATTATTATCTCAATGAGCATCTACAGCACCTCTTTCCAGTGACTGAACAGACTAATTATTCCACCTTGATGATCAAGTTTTCATGGGATTCTGATCTTTCAATCCTGACTTTTCTGGGTTTGATCCCTAGTAATGGTTGGTTCCTATGTGTCTGTGTGGAGGACAGGTTCAGTCAAATAAAAAATTCAGGCATTTATTTCTCTTTATGAATATCGGTAGTGTTCTCCATGAAGGCGATGTCTGTGGTTTCCCAGCTCGAGATAAAAACATTTAGCCCATAATTTCACTGAAAATTAAGCAGATGTGCACATTGTGGACTCAGTACTGCAGATTGCTATCCATCCTCCACACTGAGCTCTTTCAGCTTCCTGGGAAGGCAGTGACAGATGAGGGTAATGAGCAGCCACAGGACAGTGCCCTTTGCTTTCTACCAAATTAACTTCACAGAGACACTATTTCCCTTTCTTCTAAGCTGGCTACGGAGCTTTAGCCATATTATCTGCTCAAAAGGAATTGGAAATATGAGCTAAAATATGCCTATCGTGTCTTTCAATTTGTATGGAATAAAGAATCAAAGGAAGCTAAAACCTCTCACAGCTCCAGCTGTAAAACAGTCCGACTGCTATTGAGTCTGAGCAACTTGGTTGTTTGAATGCTGTTAAATAATTAAATGTTCTCTCTCATGTCTGTTTTCCCTCTCACTGTGTCCGATTAAATTCTACAGGACACAGATATTTTATGTATAATTCGTTCTTTCAGGGGCAAGCACAGATGAATGCAAAAACCCTGGAAAGTGGTTGGGTTGGTGAGTAATCCCTTACTAGCATGAGATGCATCATCCCTTTTTTAACTGCTTGGACAAGTCAGAAAAATATAAAACCATTGTCATTCTGCCTTTGAATGCACCTTGTTGCCTCCTGTCCTGGCTTTGTGATGAACCTCAGGGATGAAGGGAAGCGTGAGAACCTTTTATGTGAAAATTTTCCAAGCCAAATCACTGCGGAATGGAACATGAGTGTGATCTGAGGGTGCTTCATCTCTTCTGTGTGGCCACTGTGGAAGAATCTGAAAAGTTTTATTTGTTTTAGTTTTAATCACGCTTCTGTAAGAACTAGTGGTGCTTCTGGGCCATAAGTTATGGGGTGGCTACGTGTCCTCTTGGTGAAAGATGCTTTATAGGAGGAAATCAGTCTTGAGTCTCTGTAATATGGCCTTTTCTTCTGGAAACCCTGAAAACAGACAAAAAAAAAAAAAAAAAAAAAAAGCCGAATAAATCTGTCACTTCATTTGTCTTAAAAGTATCCTTTTTTTTAGCTGAATCATGAACCACGTCCACAATCATGAGGTTATCTTTTAGTAATGCAGATCATGTCTGGTTCACTCATAATATGTACTGTGAAGGCCAAATCTTGTCTCTCCTGACTCAGTTTCTTTTTGACGTAGCCTTTGTTTGTGTGTAGTTGGTCCCACTAACTCATGTAGTTGGTCCTACTAAAAAAAAAAAAAAAAAAAAGTAATAAACAGTCCATACCTGTGCTGTAGGAAAACAATTTGTGAAAATGTGCAGTTTCCAGAATTCTTTATATATATGCTTAGGGAGATGTAGTAAACAGACAAAAAGGAAAATTCCATCAGATGGAATAACTGAAATTCATTTGTCAGGTCAGGTCTTCAAGGTGTCCATGGTCTGGTTTTCTGGCTCTTGACTTCATATTTATTCCATTCTGAGTTCTTAAAGATAAAAGGAAGGAATCTGTACATGAAGGCTGCCATGCAGTGGTGACATGCTGTCTGTATTTTTCTATTTCTAAACAACGTTACTTCACTGTAACCAGTATTTTTTCATTTATCAAAGTGTCAATTGTGCTTCATTGAAGACAAAATTGGGAAATCTTCGCAAGTTCTTCCATTGCTGACAATCACAGTTTGAAAGTACTCAACAGCATCAGTTTTACTGCTTTTATTGAAATTAATTCAATCTTGATACTTTAGTTTCTGAGTTTATACTTTTGATTTTTACATAGTTTATATATAAGTTATATATATATGTTTATATATACACTTTTGATGCCATGCATGTGAAATCAAAATCTTTTCTCAACATAAAAATAGGAGAAGCCAAGCCATAGGAATTTATAAATGTCAGGTATTTCTCAGTGCATTCAGCAGAAGCTCTGAGAGTCTGTAAAGATCTGACAATATCCTCTCAATTGCTTCCCAGCTCTGATGCAGCTCCATAGTTATTCAAAGGGAAGGAGGTGGCTGGTGCTGCTTTATGAATCCCCCAGTCCCAGTGTAAGTGTTAAATTTAGTCTCAGAACACTTACTGGAATTAACTTGGACTCAGAACACCCAGGGGATTGAACTCCTCGGGAGTTTTATAGAGCAGATGATGTAATTTCTGAATCCCAGTGGGAATCAGAGGCAGCAGAGCTCAGCGCTGTCAAGAAGGATGCACTGAGAACTGGCAGGTGCACAACTGCTGGGAATACCCAGGTCTAAGGTGGATTTCGATGCTTTCCCTGAGTTAATATTTGACCACTGTGCTTAAGAAGTGGTTCAGGAGAGATTTCCAAGGTTCCACTTTAAGTGAGCCAGCTCTAGGTGGCACTTGGGGTCCCTCTTTTTCTTTCCATCCTTTCCCAGTCTCCAAGCAGAAATGTTGTCTGCTTCCTTCTGGACCTCCCCTGGGGCCAACACTGCTTTCACAGTAGGCTTTGGGACTCTTTCCAGTGAATGATCAGCTTTCTCAGTTTCTTTTTCTGCTTTGCAGAGCGCTCCTACCGAGGTGAAGAGATCACGATGTTTTTGACGATGATTTATTCTGCTCGGTTGCAGAAGTTAAAGTACTCAGAAAGGGCTCGTAATTACATCATAGTTCCAGCAATGTTCCTGGCAGTGAGAAACAGAGACCTGCTGATGGAAAGAAGATAATTATTCCCTCTTCTCTTCACGCAGAATCCTGTTTCACCCGTCAAAGAGAGCACACAGGGGGTCACAGCCAGTCTGACTCCTCAGTTCATGCATTGTTTAGGGACAATGGGAGCTGAGCTTCTGCTCTGCTTCCAAAGTTCATCCTAACTGAGGGAATATTTCTGGCAGCGCAAGTGAGAGACTGACAGGCAGCAAAGCCCCATTGCCTTTTCCTGTGCTGGTGTATCACGAGAATTAAAAAATACTAAAAATAGAAATGTTATTTTCTGCCAGAGGCAGGGTTGCGTTTCTAACTGTGGTGCTGCATCAGTTTTAGGACTCAGTTTTTGTACCAAGGGGAGAACGTAACATTTAGCCAAATATTAAGCCACTCTTTGCTTTTTTTTTTTTTTTTTTTTTTTTTTTTTTTTTTTTTTTTTTTTTTTTTTTGGGACCTGGAAAATTCAGGCAGTATTTTAAAAACTAAATATGTCTGGCATTTTTTCACAGCAGGCTTAGCAGCCTGGGCAGATTGTGAGTGACAAAAGGGAGTTTGAAGTTTGAATAGTCACAATTGGAGTACTGTAAGTACAAAAACTGCAAAGAATACCCAGAAGCACTTCATCTTTTGAAGATTCTGAGTTTCCAGGTCTAGAGTCACTATACAGATTCAATGGTGCAGCCATTTAAAGGAAAATATTCCTGTCTAATTCCTCAAACTTACCTTATGCCTTCTACGCTTCATAGAAGACATCTGTCAGACATAATTAAAAAAAAAATTCTAATTTTAAAACTATTTAAGTTTGTTAATGGTTGGATTATTAATAGTATGTGTGTATTTGCCTCAGTAATACCACACCACATCTGACTAAAATTGGTATTTCCAACAAACCAATTCCCTAAGACTGCAGCTGAGGTAGTGTTAGCTTTACCTAGAAAATCTGGTCCAGGAGCAAAAAACTGAAACCAGGATACTTCTTTTATTACTGAGGAAATTACAAGTTCTTGTTCAATTTACCATTTTCAAAATTACATTTATATTACCATGCAGGCCTCTGCATCTTATACTATGGTTACCATTGCAGCTTTTTAAGTTACACATGATTTCAAATCATATGTATGAATCACAGGAAATGAATATTCACCACCAAGAGAGAGGAAATACGAGGTTTGAGTCTGTAGATTTAGAGGCCTCATGCATATTTTTCTTTTTTTTAAATTATTTTATTCTCAGTTCTAGCTGCAAAGGTAACATCTAACAGATTCTGTTTGCCTTGCATTATTTTCCAGTGAAAGTTTTGAAGCAATTTCTCTATTTCTAACTTGTCTGGTCAGTATTTTCTCAAACAACTTAAAGTGATAAAAACTTATTACAATGCATGGCTTTCTTCCTTCTTTGGATTGTGGTAGTGTTGGTTTTTTTTTTTTTTTTTATGCAGATGTGGGTGTGTGTTTTTGTTTTTTTGCTTTTTTGGTTTTGTAGTTTCTCAGGCTGCCTTTAATCTACAACAGGCAGTCTGCACATGGCTTTGAGTTTTCTAACTCTTTTGATAAAGCCTGCCGTTCGGTGGTGTTTCTATGTTTTCTGTAGCTCTAAAATTTTCTGTACTGAAATTGCTTTGGAAATATCTTAATTTGCAGACAACTGGGCAGAGAGGAACTTTTTACTTGTGGATTAAAAAAAAAAAAATAGTCCAGGAGCTCTCTAATCATTATGTAGCACATTTATTTTCTAGAATTCTTAAGATCCTTACAAGGAAGACTTAGGATATTTGAGATGACCAGAAGCACTCTGAAGTCAGTGGAAAGATTTCTGTTGATTTTCAAGGGCTTTAAAGTATTTTTTGAAGGGAAAAACACAAACCCCCGCCTAAAAAAACATCAACACTTGTTTTGGTGTTACCAAGAGTGAAATATAAACTGAAACCGAAAAATTATTTTAGTAATTCAGTTCACTTTATGGAAGACAAAAAGGGAGTATTGCACATCACCTCAACAGGACAATTTTAAAAATAGTTAAATGCTGGGTTCCAAGGCAATTTCATTTTCTTATTGTAATGAACAAATTTAACGCTTGAATGTGCCCCAGAAATAGTCATCCCAAAGCAATTTTATATTCTTCTTGTTGTGAATTTTTGATGCATGAATCTGTCCTAGAAATAATGATCGGAGCAGAATACACAACCTCTGAATTAAAAAAAAAATGTTCTTACTCTCATTCCAGCCATCTCTCATTCCAGAATATAAACTGGAATCTGGAGAAGGCAAAATTGGGTAATTCAAGATGGAAAGAGTAAACTTGAATTGCTTTTTTTTTTTTTTTTTTTTTTTTTTTTTTTTTTTTTATGGATTCATTTGGATGCTGGAAAATTTGGAGTTACAAGGGAGAATGGAAGAAGAAACATAAAATATTAAGAAAAATGAATAACACATGCCTGTCTTGGTAATACTGAGAAGACTTCAAAAGATTTTTGCAAACTAAATATACTTAAAGAAAGTAATTATTTAAGTATATCTTGTCCTCTTTAAATACATAAAGTTATATTTGATTAGCAAATCTTCATCAGGCAAATGATCTGTGTTAGGTGATTTATAAAAGCAGAAAACCTTTATTGCTATGTGTTTACTTTTTGGCTCTATAATATTGTTCCATTTCATAATGAGATTTTATCATACTGAAAGTCAGTCTAAGAAGAGGAGAAGGCAGGAAAAGACATAGAAAATTGAAAAGACAATGAAAATTTATTTCTTACACAGAATAAATACAAAAATGCACTTATTGTCCTTTTCTTCTTCCACCCACACACACACACCCATCTGAAGGAAAAAGTTCTCTTCAAGATTTTTGAGATATAAGTTGAAAAAGCACAGCATTAATATTGTTGCATGATTTAGATGGGCAAGTTCTAGTCACATATTTAACTATTATAAAACTTTTGGGTTTTTTAGGTGGACTGTTCCAAATTAATTCTTCGTTCTGCCGTATTTTTTTTTTTCCTTTATCCTTTCCACCAGTTATATTACTTTCTGTTCTGGCCTATGGGAAGACAGCTCACTAGATATTGTAATTTTAACTGCAAAAAATATTCCAAAACAATGGACTTTCCAGGAAGTTTAGAGAAGGACACACAGGATTTTTCCATGAGAATTATTTGAATGGGTGATATTCAACTGTGGCCGATATAAATATTCATATCTGACTTGTAGTTAGTTACTTTTTTTCTATTGAGATGGACATTTCTACATTTCTACAGAATGTCCAGGAAAAATGAAAAAAAACCACAAAAAAACGACAAAACCAAATCCAAGTAACCAACAAAAAACCCCCATCTGTTCCCTTAACGGGCTGTGCATCTCCTTGGGCATTAGGAGGCTGTAGGGAATATCTGTGTCAGGTTAGACACCAGAGGATGTCTCTGCAAAAAACCACCTGATCTATTCCTAAATTGTCTGCATAAAATGAAATACATCACACCCTAGAAACACACGGAGAAGAGCAGGGTAATTAATTTGCATGCAAGTGCCAACACGTTACTGTAACACTTCAGGTGTTGTAAAAGGAATTTTCACTGCAGCATTTTAAAACCTCGGGCTGAATTGTTTGTTGTGAATGATTTCTCTCAGGCATGTTGCTTTTCTTCTCGCAAATAATTAGTGAGCAATTATGGTATTTAACTAGCTTTGGAAGAATTCCAAGGTGCATAGTAAGTACTTAGTATAAATGGGAATTTGTTTCTTTACTGTGCCTAGAATTGTTCTCAAGAATTTCTTTTCACTATTTGAGTAGTCCAAGTTGGGTTCCCTGTGACTGGAATAATCATAAGTTGGATTTGAACAGGATTAGAGCTTGTGTGTTTAGAAAAGTCAAGAGGCATCATTTATGTGCTTGGTTTGCAAATGTCCACCAATGTGTGACAGCAATGGAAAACAGGTCCACACCCCTACAGTGGAAAAATCCTAAAGCAACCTCCACAGGTGCTTTGTTTTGTAATTGTGCATTGAGCAAGGCCAAGGACTGTTGAATAATCTGTGAGACTCTTCTTCCTCTTCAGGGTAAGTCACACAGACAGGAGAGTCTACAAAGATTTTTAAGCTATTAGCAGGGAGTTTGCTTCCTGCCCCAGCCTATTTGTGTGACCGAAGAGCTAAATACACTTGATGCTCTTACTAATCACAGGAGTAAATCCTGTCATTTGTGCCTTAGTGGGTAAGAGAAGTCTCCCGATGATGTCTTGTCTTTTTAAATGTGCATCGATTAAAGTGCCATGAGCACTTTTGTTAAATAGAGCAAAAATATCTGCACAGCTAATGAATCTGTCATGCTTCCCTGTACATTTATTATCTGCGTTTCTTCATCTGAGCTAGTTGACCGGAATTTCTTGAGTGGAGAAAAATAACACCCTTGAGGTGCAGGTTCCCTGAATTGTCCTTAATGTTATTTCCTTCATGCCTCCAACTGCCTCCCATTTTATGGATTATGGCTCTCCCACACAGCGACATCCAGGACATGTTGTGAGTTTCCCAATTCATACACTCGGTTTTTATCTAGACGGATAATTCTGAGTGATGTCCAACCTTCTCCGAGACTATCAGTGACACGTCTGCGTCTTTCCTTCCTTTTCCCTGTTTTCCAGCCACCCGACCTCCACACCCGTCCTCCTCCACCAGCTGGGCAGGGTCAGGCTGCCTCGGGATGCCACTTGTTTGGAACAGAATTACCTGGCTGCCAGAGATGCTCCTGCTCCTCAGATGGGACAAAAGACAGCTAAAGAGGTATTTAATGGACAAAGCATTCCTGCTGATGAACTACATGTTAACAAGAGCAGCCCAAGCAATTTCTTTCTCCACCACACACTGCATTAACTGTGCAATCCAAGAGCAGCGCTCCGATTTGGCAGGCAAGGGGAGCAGTGTCATGCTAACGTTATATGCAGAACTTCAAAGGTTTTTTTAAAAAGTTTTTAAATTTTTTTTACACATTTTTTTTCTTTCACTTGCACAATTTTTATTTTTTTTTTCTGTGAAAACAAGATTGCTTTAAAAAAGTCATCAAGAATCTGGAATATGAAGACTGAGAGGCAAGAGTGGAATTGATGGTTCCACTGATTCCTCTTGATACAGTGGTATGATAAGTAGAATTAAAAATTGTGGTTGCAGAAAAGAAGGTAACTATTGGTCGTTGCCCAATTCTATCAAATTTCTGGAGTATGGAGGGTGTGTGAGTTTTTGACCCTCTGTATGGATTTCCAAGATTTGCTAATTACACTTGGTATATATTTATGACTGTATTTGTAATCAACAACAAAAATAAATTAAGAAAGGAGGAAAATGGATTTTTTCTCTGTATGAATTTTGCACATACACTTCTTCATGTTATTCTAATGTGAAAATGGCATTAAATCTATTTTCCCTTCTTTTTTTATGCATTTCTGGTTCAATTATAGGACTGTCATTTTTCTCCCTAGACCAGTGTTTCCCACTGCAATTGATTTAGCCAACCAAATTCCATTAATGTAAATTATAAATTATTTTTAAATATTCTCTTCTATTGTTAACACAGATTTATCTGTTAAAATCTAATGGCAGAACATTGATGTTTAAGAAAAACATATCCAGTTTCTCAGAAAGTTGCCCAGTTTTTCACTTCAGGGGGAATAATTGTTTGAACTAGGACAATCTTGACGTATAAAAACCTGAGAAAATTGGAATTTGTGCAGGGTAACATCAACCAGTCGGTGAAAATGGGAAACCCTGTGACTACTCTTGGGCTTTCCAGCTCTGCCTGTGAAGACATCAGGGCTGTTGGTGTCCTCTTTTGTATTATAAACTCTAATATATATTACATTACATTTACATTATAAATTCTATTTCTAATTATAATAACTATTCTGGAACACATCTGAAATTCATTAAAAGAATAACGGTAATGGTTTAATTTTGGATTGTGCATAAAACATAACTTAGCACAAGAAACAGTAGTGGGGAAATAATGACATAGTCCCTCTGTTGTATTTATTTTTCTAACACAACATTTACAATTCACATCTCCATGGTGTTTTATTTATTTCTATCCACGAAAAGCTGAACCTGAAATACAGTGAATGTTTTGTTATGTTTCACCTTAATGCCTCTGCACTGCATAAAAATCAAAGAATTTTATTTGAAATTTTTCTTTTTCTGGGTCAAATAATGTGATGGTGATTGTTATAGGTAAAAAGGAAAAAGACACAATCGTAATGAAAATAAAAAGGTAAAAATTTATTTGTGGCCGTATTACAGTCCTGACACAGCCAACAACCAAACTGACAGCGCAAACCCCCGGGAGAATGGCTGGGTGGCCTTGGCCTCTATGGCACCAGGTCCCCTCTGTCCACACCGACCGCCCCGAGGGGACAATTCTTACACTCTTTTTCTAGCCCGCGGCAGAGTCCATTGTTTCATTTCAGAGTTTGTCATATTCAAGTTGGTTCTTTTCTTCCATCTCAGCTGCACAAAACCTCATTCAGGAACTCATCTCCATTTCCCGGGATATTCAGGTTGGAGGTGTTGCTGGCCCTGGGTCTTGGTGTGCCATCGTTGCAGGGTGTCCCACAGGTACACGCCACCGTGAATGACCACCTCCTGTGCAGCCAAGCTTTTCCTTTGTGTGTTCATTTCTGTGCCACCCATGTCAGCCTGCCGCGGTTTCGCCATCGGAAAATGTAATCCCTGGCCCTCCCTGTACAGTGCGTTTGATTCATATACCCTTATAAGCTATATATATTTTATTAGCACGAATTGCAACCATATCCCTAACAGTGATCCCTAACAGAAGACCCTATTTGGGTCTTCACCTGAGAGTGTCCTGCCCCCACTCCCTTTCCTGTTATGTGCTTTGTCCCAGATTAAGCCCACCAGATGGGAATTGCAAGAGGAACTCTCTGGATGGTCACATGGTGGGGTTGGGTCCTCTTGTAGAATTTTTATTCCCATAAGTTGTCAGGTAACTGATCTCTGAGTACTTATGGATAGTTAAGAAAGACAAAAGAAGTGGCCTGGGGTGGAGGGAAGGGAGGAGCACGTGGACTTCACTTCTTTTTTGGGGGATGTGCTTGTCGGCAGAAGAAAACAGCAGGATGTGGTTTCCAGACTTCAGGGGAGATTTTTCTTTTATTGTCCCCACTGGAGCGGAGTTCGGGGTTTCCTGCCACGGTCTCTCCGTGTGTGTCCCGGCAATCCTGACCCTGCCCTGTGTGCCTGGCCGGGAGCCGCTGCAGTTCCTGCCCCCCTCGCTGTCCCTTTGCTCCTGATCCGAGTGTTCTCCACGCCCCAGCCCGCACCCCCTGCCCTGCCGGGACTCGTGCTGCAGCTCCAGCCACCGCCGGGAGCTGCTGATCCATCTCCAGCATCCCGGGACTCTGCACCACAGCTGCCTGTGTCGGGAACTGCACCAACGGGGAAAGGGGCCAGCGGCAGAGAAAACTGGGACTGTTTCCTGGGTCTGTCTGCTGTTCATCTCCTAGTTATTGTTGTTCTGGTTTGCCTTGCTAAACACAAGTAAAGAACTGTTATCCATATCCTCACATCTCTGCCTGAGAGACCCTTAATCCTAAAATTATAACAATTCGGAGAAGGGAGTTTTTTGCATTCTCCATTTCAGGAGAGGGTCCTGTTTGTCCTTAGCGATACCTGTCTCCCAAACTAAGACATCACACAATAAATGCATTCCAGAGATGGGGGAGCTGAGATGTTTGTATTGACATCAGCCTCCAGAATTCTGCAAGGTCAAAGACTCCAAAGCTGTAGGTTTCCAGCTGAATCTCCTGATATTAGAATCATCTAGATTCTACAATCCATTGTATCAGGTGGTAAAGTTGCTATTTTAAAATTTCCTTGGCAATATTTAGATACTGGTTTAGCAAGAAATCTGATCATAGTCATCCTAATAAAAATCGCGGTGTCCTACTTTTTGTGCCTAGCCAAGAACCTTTTCTCTGTATTACTCCACACAGTTGCATTGAATTAAAACTCCTCTTTCCTGGTTTTCAGGCCCAGCATTTGCACAATCATGAATCCAAGTTTATATTACCTTGCTGTGAACAAATTACTTGTATTATGTATTTTGACAATTTTCCTAGAACATTAGCCAAAAGTAACATTTTCACAAGTAGCATACATGAGATACTTTTCTTATTAATATATTAACTTTAGTAAAGAGGTTGTGTATTATCTGCTGAAATCTCAGCATGGAAATGGAAAGATTGTCCTTGCAACTTGTAATGAATGTAACATTGTGCCAAAATATGAAACCCCTTCTTTATTTTTTATATGGCAAAGAAATATTTTCCAAGATACTTACAGAGAGAGTTATAGATTTACCTTAAAAGTCATTATGTTTTCCTTTCTGACATTATCCAAGGTGCATATCTTCTTATTATCAAACTCTGTTAACACTGTGCTAAATACCATTCTGAGATAATAGTTGGTCATCATTATTGACCTCCTGAAAATAAGTTCTTGGGACAAGTTTCATTTGGTAATGACAATCTGAGGAGCTGCTAAATGATTTCTTGAATGTTTTACTTTTTTACAATAAAAAGAAAATAAACCTAATAGAAAAAGTGGCTCAACAAAGCTCTCAGACACTGGGTGGAATGTTTGGGACGCCCTGTGCAGGGCCAGAACTCAGACAAAATGATCCTCTTGGGTGCCATCCAACTTGCAATGTTATATGATGCTATGATTATAGAAAACGTATTTAAAAAAAACACAGAAGGCCATTAATCCACCATCAGTTCATCACACATTCATCATTGATCCATCCATCCATTGACGCATCCATCCATCCAACCATCCATCCATCATCCATCCATACATCCAACCATTAATCCATCCATCGATCGCTCCATCCATCCAACATCCATTCATCCATCCATCCAACAATCCATCCATTCATCCCTTTATCCATCCATCCATCCATCCGTAATCCATCATCCATCATGGATCCATAACTCCGTCCCTCCAGCCATCCACCCATCCGTGCATCCATTATCAATCCTCCATCATCAATCCATCCATCATCAATCCATCCATCCATCCATCCATCCATCCATCCATCCATCCATCCATCCATCCATCCATTCATTCCATCCACGGATTAACCCATTCATAGATACCTCATCAATCTTACATAATGGATACATTATTCCATCCATCCATACAGACTTCCATTCGTGCATCCATCAAAAATCCATCCATCATCAATCCATCCATCGATCCATTGATATATCCATACATCCATCCATACCTCAATCCAACATCCATCCATCCAACCATCCATCCATCCATCCATCCATCATCCATCCATCCATCCATCCATCCATCCATCCATCAATCTGTGCATCTATTCTCTCTCCATCCATCCATCCTTCCATCCCTCATCCATCATCTATCAGGGATCTATTATTCCATCCAAACCTGCCTACATATATCCATCCATCCATCCATCCATCCATCCATCATGAATCCATTGATCGATCCCTTGATCGATTCATCCATTTATCGATCCATCCATCCATCCATCCATCTATCCTTCCATCCATCATCCATCCATCCATTCATCCATCCATCATCCATCCATCCATCATCCATCCATCACATCCATCCCTCATCATCATCTCATCCATCCATCATCCACAATCATCCATCCACTCCATCCATTCCATCCATACCATCCATCATCATCCATCCTCATCCATCCATCCATCCACCATCCCATCCATCCATCCATGCCAT
>CM063313.1:70718087-70770587 GCA_032173965.1 Sitta carolinensis | reverse complement strand
TTCTCAAAGGATGATCTTACCCTAAATAATTATCATCTTTCATGTACTTTATGCTTCTACAGACTCTCAAGAAAAATGCACTTTTTTTTTTTTTTTCTGTGTACAGTGCCACTATGAATGATCTAATCTGCTTATTGTCAGCAGCTATCAGGGCTTCATTCTACCCTGAAAAGGAAACCAAGTTGTTTTCCAAGTTCCTCTTCACTGCCTATTTTACCTGATCAAAGAAAAGTGCCCCTTGGCTCTTGCTTTAACAGCGTGTCCTCTCGAGTAATCTCAGACTCAGTAATCTCCAACTTCAAGGTTTCCTTGCTGCCTAAAGCGCTTTTATTGGTACTTAACTTAAACAAGTTCACATGGGCTGTGTAATTCCTCTGTTACTGGTTATATACATCAAGTTGCTGACATAAAAATCCCTTGTTTCAAGTAAAATTGCCGATTCTGAACGAAGTTGAAAGAAGTCAGTGGCACGATTGCTCAGAAATACTAGATAAATTAATTACAAATAATTATGGCTTAAACATTCAAAAATTTTACCTTCATATCTGTGAATATTTAATTGTTTCCTGTGAATGATTATTCAGAAATTAAAATGATCCCTGCACTCTATACTGGGTGTTTTCAAAGTGTGAGAAGAATCCAGTCAAAGCCACTTGTGATCTTGACAGAACATGAGGGAATGTTCTGGAGGAACCTGAGAGAAGTGGGATAACTGCAGGATGTTGGAGGTGCCATCATGGAGTGCAGAGAATTTACATTTGTGATTCATAACAAATGTCACCGAAGGAAAAAAATCCCTTTAATTTCCGTAGTGCTTAGTTTATTGTAAAAAGCGGTAAAATTGATTGGAGGATTCTCTTTAAGAGGGAATCATTTGAAATGATGCTTTACTGGCTATTATGATTGCAAGTCTAATTAAAATACTTAAATGTGGCATATGCAAATTATTAGTGAGACTTGAGAACGTCAGATAACCATGTAACCAACTGAAGTAAAGGGCACAGGATAACTCTGCATGATGTAAAGGGGGATGGGGATGGAATTTTAGCAGACACCCTTTTGACCTCTGCATGTTAGACTTAGGGTAAAGGGCAATTTTTCTCAGGTAGCTTCATTTTTTAATTTCTTCTTGTAAATCAGTAGTTTGCTGCTGGACTTGAAAAGCACTCCCTTTATTTTAGAATAAAATAAACTTTTATGACTGGAGTCATGCAGAAATGGGAAACCAGTGTTATCCTTCAAGCTTTGTCCTTTCAATGTATTTTTCCTCATGTTTTTTTAAAATATTTTTTTAACCTGGAGTGTAGTGTTCTTGCAAAGGCTCAAGGCAGTAATATCAATTAATTGCAAAGGAGGGTCTTTGGGTAGTGTTCCATTCTGCCTTGGAGCAGGAAGTTCTGGAAACCTCTTGAGGAAGTGTTAAGCACAAGTGATGTGGGAAAAAGAAAATATTTTGCTGTTGCTTATCTAAACTGAAATGAACCAAGGCTCTGTAACTCCTGAGATTTGTTTCTTTTCTTCATATCCTCTTGGAATTTGGCTGTACCTATGGAAAGAACAGTGCAGGCCTTTCAGAGGGCTCATTAATGCTTAATCCAAGGAATGTTCTCATTAAACAGAATTTTAAAGAAAACTCTTGCCACTGCTGTGGTGTCGTTTCTCCAGGACTGTTCATCATGCCCAGAAAAGCTTGGCTTTGAAGCAGTGCTGTCCTAAACACTTGGGTTCAGCTAACAATTCCAACTATGGAGTTCCTCAATTCTGTTGTTTTTTTGTTTTTTTTTTTTTTTCCCACTTGCTTTTCAGTCGAGGAGAAATTGCTCTTTGTTGAGAAGCGCACCGGTCTGTGGTGTTTGCTTTGTTCTCCCCTGTGCTGCATCTGGGCTGTAATTGCCTCCATTCTGGTTTTGTTCAGGCTTTCCATTATTCATTAATACCTCGTTTATTACTCTCTTAGGGTCCTCTGTGCTTCTGGGATGCATTTGCCAACACAACGATGGTCGCTGATGTTTTGTAAGAGTGTTCCACTCAGATTTTTGTCTTCTTTGGTTGCCTAAGGAAGTTGTCAGCCAGTTCAGTAAAGTAACAAAATAAGATCTTAGATCAAGCCAAGTATGGGTGTATGAGATTTCTGGGTTACTGGCATGTTACCTTTACTTTACGGTGAGTAATTTTACTTTTTTTTTTGGTAGAAGAACAGGAATGTTAGAGTAATCAGGGAGATAAAATGATGACAAGTGTGTAACTGGAGGACAAATAGTATGTCTTGTGATGAGGTGCCCTAGTCAATTTGAGGTTTATAGTTTTTCTTGTCTTTTTTTTTTTTTTTTTTTCATTTTGTTTTGTTCTATTAAAAGAAAAGCCTTAAAAATTAATCCAAAATGAGAAAGAGAAGAAGGGGATATGAATTAGTGATGGGCAAAATCACATGAATTTTTCACAATATTTGTGGAACACTGTTCAAGGAGTTTTTATAAATATTGTAATACTGGTAAAACTTTAGTGAAATGTAATCCATGGGTTTTCAGAAGGCTGTGACGTGGAAATATTTACCCTCAGCCTTCTGTTTTCTGGGTTTTATTTCAACTTTTACCAATGTCATTTACTTCCATGTATGTATTTATGTTTTATTAAGTTTTCTGGTTATCTGTAGTCCTGGAAGTATATATATTTTTACAGTTATCTTTCTTTTTGGGTAAAAAGGGTTCCTGCCATTTTCATGCTCTTAGAATATGGTGATAATTGCAGTGAATGCACCTTCCTCCTGCTCAAATGTGTGGTTATTAATCAGGGCACTGTCTTTGGAACGCAGCAAATGGAACCAAAACAATAAACTCAAAATAGCAGCGCTGGCTTCCGAGCTCCTACAAGTGAATAAGCTTTGTTACACAGCTACAGGAACATTATTTTCTCATCTTTCATCTAATTTTCTTCTCATCTGCAGATTAAACATCTGCCAGTTGCTATTTAAATGACATGGGTAATATCCTGACTCTCAAAAATCAAAATTCCAATTAATTACTCTGGGACCAGGAAAGCTGCTGCTCTGTAAATGCATCTCACCTCTTCCTGTGCTCTCCCCTCCCTGCTTTAGCACATTTCCCACTCCACTGTCACTTCCTTGCAGACATCGTCTCCTTTCTGCCTTTTATTGATTGATTTGCCTCAATCAATGTTAATTTTACTTCCTTCACGAGCTCAGCTGTGCTCCTTATCTGCACTTTTCACTTTCTCAACGCTGTCACTGCTCTGTGTCTGAGCAAGGGGAAGGAGTGATTAAAAAAAGACTGAGAGAAGGAAGAGGAAAGGGCACAGTAAAGGCTGTTCCCCTCTCCCTGCTATTTGAACAGTCCTGACGCATCTGGCTGTGGCTCATTTAAGAAAATCAGAGTTTCCTCACCTAAAAAAGCAGATTTTTTCCATAAAAACAACATATGTAGCCTTGCAAGCACGTGTGAAAGAGTAGAACCTTCAGAAGCAAACAATTCTTTTGATACTATCAGTACAAGCCAGCACGAGGTAAATTTCTATAGCAAATGAACTTTTATAAATAATTCTTGCCTGATATTATGTTTGATTACCTTCCTGCCCTTCAGCAGTGGAGGGGTGCATTCTCAGCCCAAGAGCTGTGATCCTGCAGAATGCTTCAGCAAATGTGGAAATTCAGTTTGGAATACGCACTTGGAAATTCTCCAATCATTTAAGTGCTTTAAAACCCAACTGACACGGTGTGAGCATTTCTGAGGGGCTGCATGGATCGATCAGTTAGGGACAGATGAGATCAGCCTTTTCCAAATGGATGCCTCAGGAATGTGTGTGATAGAACACTGCTGTGATTAAAGCATCCTGGGATATAATCACCTAACCAACTTCCAGAAATTATCACAGATGGTTTGAAGTCAAGAGGGATTCCTATCTTGTCTCTTTACATTCATGCCTCATTCAGATGTCTCTCAGAAGCATTAGGCTATTTTAGAAAAAAACCCAAACAACCTGCTGTGTGATTAAAACCAGTAAGTTTCACTGTTTTCTGTTTAGTTTTTTTTTTAAATATATGAAATTCAATGAGGCTTTCAATAGGCTTGCAGCATACTACCACATTGTGTGGGATGCTTCACTTTTAAAACTTGAGGAGGAAGCTCAGTTTAGAATTGGAGATTGTTTCCCTGTGTAAGACTTTCACATGTCAGGTATGAAAGTAAGGTCGGTTAAATCTCATTTTCATAGGTTATTTCTGGCATTACTACCAGAATATGGTAATTTCGAAGAGGTCTGGAAAGCAGAGAGTTTCGTGTATTTTAAGTCTTTGTATCCCTAAAATGAAATTTTCCTTATACAGAGTGCCCCCCTTGTAAGATTTCTTGGGAAGGATGCAACCAATTTTATATTATAAGAAGCAGGAAGAGAAGAGGAATTCCTTCCTGGTTGTGTGCCAGCAATTTCAGTTCCTTTGTGTTCCCTGATAAAAGGGACCAAGCTGTTGTGGAATTCCAGCTTTAGCACGTATTGCTGGTCCATATGCTGCCTGTTGTACTGTCCCACATCAAAATGTCATCTGAAAAAGAGAAATAACTTGTAATACAGAGGCTTTTCACCAAATTTTTTAGTGGAGAAAGTGAAATACTTGCACATATTAGCTGAAGGTTTTATAAATGTGTGGGGCATGAATTCATGCATTCAAGCTAAAAGAGAGGAAGTGTAAAAAAAGGAGTTATGCAGTCTGGATTTGGTGAAAAATAAGGGAGATAAAATAGAAAAATCATATTAATTTATTCAAGAATGTGGGGAGCTTTTGGTGATAGAATTGTTCTGTTTTCTCCTCTCCAGCTCCCTTTGCCTCTCCTTGCAACTCCATCAAGGCAGTTCATTTTCCAGGATGGTTTGGAATGTACAGTACAGTGCTGGCTCCTAAAGATAACCCACATGGATTAACATTTGTCTAGACCTTAGGAAGCACAAAAAGATGTCGGTACAATCCTGTACCTTCTGGTAACAGCTGTGTAAAAGGGGAGGAAACAGAAGCTGAACCCCTGGGCTGCTCTGTAAAGACAGGTGAGCAGAAGAGGTTGAAAACCTGGGGCAGAGGCTTCTGGAGGAGGGGTCTGGAAATTGAAAAGGACAGGTTCAGCCTTGACACACCTGAGAACTCCTCCTGCACCCCAGCATATGTGTACAAGCCACGTGGCCCCCTCACAGCAAGGATGGATTCCCTCCCTGCCAGACCTTCTCCCAACATTTTTAGCACCACTGGCTTTTCCGCTCGTAGGAGTTGTCTGGTCAGAGCCTCATAAAATGTTTAACTAAATGGAATCCACAAGTGGCAGGTGGCAGACTGAGCTGGGGAAGGGCAGAGCAGCACAGAGCAGAGGGATGTTCTCACAGCTTTTGCCTGGAAACTGTTCCTTTCTTGTGTTCAAAGAGTTGTTCCCAGCTAGACTGGCATCGAGATATTCGCTGGCAGACACGCCATCATTTTCAACTTATCTCCATCTGTGTTTGCTTTCTTCTAAGGGGAAAAAGAAAAAAAAAATAAAGGGAAAGAAAGCATACAACAAAATTTACTTGGTTTTCTTGGACATGTGTGTTTTTTGATGGGATGTGATCTCACTGTAGGGGAACTTGGCTGCTGCTTCAGTGGGACCTGTCTGTAGTTGCCAGAATCTTTACCTGAGCTCTGTTTAACCCATCTTCTGTGCTATATTGCATCCTAATGAGAGGTAACTTACCTGCAACATAAAGTGATGCCACGTAACAGTTGAGTGTTCAGCAAGATGCCCCCTTCATGCAAGCATCCAATCTCCCTCTGGGTGTAAGGGAACTAGTCAGCAACTTGCAATGAAGCACGAGCCCATCAATTTATGGCACACTGGAGAGCTTTTTGGGGGGCCCAGACCACCAAACCCAAACTTTTATGATGGAATTATCAGTATCCCTTGCCAGCCAATGAGGCCACCACCACTAAGGAACTGCAGAATGAGGATTGTGTTGCAGTGCCTAAACTCATGTCCTGGTCACAGTGCATTTTCTCTTTTCAGGGCAGCTCGTATTTTTCATAGTAGTCTGCCTGGGTGATATTTGCTTTCCTCTTTGTGCTTATTCTTAAAAGGTCTGTTTGTCTTAACATTTGAAATGGAGGTATTAAAATAACTAGGATTATGTATTTTGTTCTTCATGCTGAAAATATACCTTACAAATGCAGTGATTGGCAGGGGGCAGTAGTTTTCTGAGGATTTTATGCTTACTGCTGGACCCTCTGAGGTAAATAGCAAAACTCCAGTGCACAATATTTGGCATTCAACTACTTTCAAGTGCTGGTAGTTTTGGCTGGGGTTTGCTTAGGTAGAAACCTCAGCAAGGCCTCTCAGAAAATCTCGATGTTTATGAATGCTGTTGAATATTTCTTTCATTATTTGAAGCAATGAAGAAGACATCAACTCGCTAACAGAAATGTGGAACTTTTCCAACAGCTCCTGATCCTTGGCTTCTCTTGGGACAGCTGCCAGAGCTGGGTCTGTGGTTTTAAACCATCCTAAGCTGGCTTTCTCTGCTTATACCTGTATGGTGTGCAGCCATGTCCCTGTGAATGTGTAGTTAGTGTTGTGAATGGAACTACATATGTTAGAAAAACAAGGTTTTAATATGTGTTGCTTACATAGAGAATTCAGACACCATCAGGATTTTTTTTTTTTTATGTGTGTGCTGCTGGCAAGAAACAGTGAGTGGTGAAGGCAAACATTTCCTGAAAATGCAAATACCTTGGATGAAGCTTTCTGGGAAGGCCTTTCAGGGCTGTAGAGGGAGAAAATGGAAAGGTGCCGTTCAGATTTGTGCTGCTCCTGGCCCAGTGATTCAGGCTGTCAGCTGAGGTGGGGGAAACTTGCATCCATTGCAGTGTTCTATCTGGTGACAGCAGGGAAGGAGCAGCAGCTTCCCAAAACGCGGTCACCTCACTGCTGAGCTGAGGACTTGGCCTCCTGATGGAGCCCTCTGAAAATAAGGGTTTCTGAACAAGTATTAGCTCTAAAATGGTGAGTTTTAGTATCTTGATGTCCATGCTGATATTTCTGAGCACCACCTGACCCTCTGTGGACAGCAGGGTCCATGCTGAAGTCTTCTTAACTCACCACGAAATCAGGGCCACCACTTCAGCAGAGCAGCTCCCAGAAAATCTCCTAGGAGGCTTTCCAAATTTAAGAGTATGCAATCCTTTTTAATCTAGTTCTGTGAAAGCAGTGAGTTGAAAACGGATGTTCTACCTGGCTGATTCCTGCCATTTTATAGTTCTTAACTGGGAAGTCCTCATTTTGATGTGGGATTTACATGGAGAAGGAAATTCAGACGGGGGAAGAGATAGGGACTAAAATATTTGGGCTACTGGTAGAATTCTTTCTGTTTTGTTTTGGCAGTTCAGTTGCAATGCTACATGGCTGGCAATTTTGTAAGAAGTCAGGTGTGGACGCATTTCTCATCTCCTAGGTCTAAGTATATGGACTCTTTGTGTCCTGAATGAAAACTTCCTGGGCATTTGATCCTTTATGTTGATTTTCTTCCACCCTTTTGATATAAAGAAATCTAGATGTCTGCCTAGGGAGAGACAGAGTGCAGGAAATCCATGATATACTCAGATTGTTCAGGACCTCACTGACAGCACCTGTGGAGCCCCCAAATGTTTCTCTGTGCTTTGTAGAGATCAGGATGCATAACTCAAGTTTAAGAGAGTGTCAGACCAGTTTTAGAAACTGCAATAACTAACCCTGAAGTCCACTTAAGGATTTATTTCTAAGACAGTTAGGACTCTTAGAAATGCCACTGCATCTTTCAAATCCATCTAAAATTACACTCCCATGACATTTCATAGATCTGGTAACATTTACAGTGTTATAAAGCATAAAGAACTTTGCAAGTAGGGAATCCCAGAAATTTTTTATATTATAGACAGAGAGATTTTCATTTTTAAAAACAAATATATTTTGGGGCCATGCATTTTCTAGCTTTTCTTCTAATGAATCTTCCTAATAATTATTTGAGCTTTGGGGTATTCCACTGTGTTCACCAATAACTTTAAAGTGTCTATTCACAATAAATAGTGTCTGTAATTTGAGTCCTCCTCCACGTTGAATCCTTTTATATGTTAAATAAGTGCTGCATAAACATGGAATCCACGGGCATCACTTTCTCCTTTGGCAGAACAGTTCTCAGAACTTCATCATTTATTTGGCATACGAGAGCACAAGCCAAAAGGGGACTTTTTTGAAGGCCAGCTGGTGGTCTCAGCCTCAGGGCTGCAGAAATTTTCACAGCCCTGTGCTTGCCAATGTATGGCTGTGGTCACTTCAGAAGGTACAGAGCCACCCTCCCTTTCATTCCCTGAGGAGCTAAATTCTTGTCAAAGATCTAATACTAATTACTGGAGGGATGCCATCTGCAATTTAGTGTTTCAAAATACTTGAAAATCCCAGTCAGGAAGGGTGTTTTGGTTTCCATCTCATTTTCCTTCTCCCAGCACTGAAATGTCCCTGATGCTGGCATATTTTGTTTGACTGGCTGTCTAATGGTTCCTGTCAGTAATTGGGTGGGGGACACCAGATAATGAAGATTTTATTGTAAAGCAATCTGCAAAGCAAACTATGCAGTGAGATTTATGTGTGAACGATTATATATTTACATTATTCCAGAGCTAATGCTTTAGCTGATGCCTTGTTTTCTCAGTACATGACTGTTCCACTGCTGTTAGTACAAGAAGAAAAATCCTGTAAATATGCAGAATTGTAGCATTTGAACTCAAAAGGGCTAATGAACTGCCAAGCCAAACGTACTATTGCAGATAGATTGACAGTGTGCAGTTATTTTACACATTTTTGGGTGGAGATCTCTAATCAGCAGAAGCTGTATAAAAGCTCTAAACTCTATTTGCATGTTCACATTTGGTTATGTAAGTAAATAAACATTGCTATCTGTTAATTCAAAACCAGTCATTTCTCATGTTTGCTCTCCTTTCCTCTGTTTAGTCACTTACTTGACTTTATTTAAAACATAGATTTTTGAAATTCCAGAGGGAGACACTGTTGTTTGTATGTGCATAATAAAAAGGGACTCTTTTTATTTTGAAGCACAGCATTGGCAGTCAAAAGCAGAGGGAGAGGAGTCTACCTTACCTCCATGAAATCTCCTTTTCTTTTTAACACAACGGATTTAAAACTAATCAATTTTGTAAAGTCAGTGAAAATTTTGGGAAGCTGGAGAACATTATTTTTAAACATTTTTTTAACTTTTTTTTGTCAACTTTTTTTTTTTTTTTTTAAATTTATTTTCCTCCTATTTCACATGAAATAGAGAGCGTGTTTATGGGAATATCAGCTGGGAGGTGACAATCAACCTGGACTTTAGGGTCAGGAATTACTTCTGCTGTTTACACATCAGACACAGCAGCTTTGCTGTGTGTTGAATCCCCAACAGGAATGGATCAAGAGTTAAAGGGAGGCCTCACAGAAAGACTGTGGAGTGAAGAAAGGAAAGAGAAGGTTTTGTGTCCAGCAGAAAATAAGACCAGACTGGAGGAGTTCATGGAGTAGGAGAGGACTGAGATGGATCCTTGTGTGTGTGGGACAAGATCCAGGGGATGGCAGCTGCCTGTCCCTGTGTCAGAAGCACAGCTGACAAAACCTGCAGAAGAGCTGGAGGATGAAAAGAAATAGATGTAACTCACAGTGACAATATCATGTCTGCGTCCTTTCCCTTTCCTCACCCCAGGACACGCCAGCATTTGCCTCAAACCCAGATCTATTCGATAAAATGTAGGATTTGCAGTAATCCAGCAAGTCTCTTGGTACCACCCACATCCCGAATTCCTGAGCAGTGATATCCTGGGGATCAGCTCTGCAGTTCCCTGCCTGAGCCCTGCACAGCTGCACATCGCACACCACGCAGGCAGCTCGTGTGTGAGCAGTGGATCTGATCATCCTCAAAGGAATTGCTCCACTGCCATACGTTCACACCTATCTGTCAAAAGAAAATCGTGAACAACCCATGGATTGACAGTCATTCATGAGAGATCCCAAGGCAGAGGAGAGGATTAGTAATGGATTTGGTAGCCAGTGACTAAAGGCGGGGGCCATATATAAAGAAAAGTAATCAGAGTTCAACTTGTCTGCTTCACTTTGCTTTCAGTAATTATTGATGGGGAAGGAGAAGGGGACAGTGGTGCTGATTTTTTTTGGGGATTTTTTTTTTTTTTTTTTTTTTTTTTTTTGGTTTGTTTCTTTCATTGTGGAATTTTTTTATCACCTATATCAACATGTGTATATCCATATCCATACCTGTATCATCTATATCATCTGTACCTATATCTACATTTATATATCCATATCTTTATCTATTTATATGGACAGGTACATCTTTATTAAGATCAATGCAACAAGTAGGTTTTCTTTGTTGAGTGTTTACAGATCTAACTCTGCAGTGCAGCATTAAGAAACACAGTCCTGGTTTGAGAGAAAGGGTGGATTTGAAGAAGTGGAGGAACAGGAAGAGTGCAGGGATTAAATTATAAGGGGTGGGGCAGAGTCTTGGCAGTGGGGACCCCACCTGTAGAGAAACTCACATTTGGAGCAGGGGAAGCATGAGAATGGCACAAAGGAAAGGTGGGAAATCACAGGATGTAGGAATTTAAAATACATTATTATTTCCTTCCCTAATACTTAGACCTGGACTAAAAATCAGCAGACTATTAAGGCTGCTGTTATTCTTACAGCTCTTTCTTGGCTTTAAACTTATTTATGTGCTTCAGTCCTAATTCCTAAAATCAATCTTAACTTTTCTTCAAGGAGCTTGAATGCAGGAGATTTTCTCTACAACTCTTCTCTACAACTCTCCTCCCAGGATTTGAGATTTGGTTTGGTTTTTCACTCCTACCACAAAAAAAAAAAAAAAAAAAAAAAAAAAGTCTCTTGATGTTGCTAAAATGAAAAGGTGTTAAACTCTCAATCTGGGAAGAAAAAATTGGGACTTTTTGATTTGGGAGGTTGGGAGGTTGACTCTGGTTTGGTTATGCCAGGACCAAAGCTTTCTTTGTCCTGTCTCAAATAATTTTTTTTTTTTTTTAATTGAGGTCATTCAAAATTTTGCAGTGTTGCCAGAACCAGATTGTCCCATCAGTAAATTACTGCTTTGCCTGCCACAGGCTCTAGTGTAAGAGAAAATATATCTGCCAATGAAGCTGTTTGGATTTAAACAAACCAGCATGCTCACATACTCTTTTAGATATGCTTTTTTCTTTTTTTCTGGATCCAAATCTCTGAGGAAATTCAGTCCAGCTTCTGCTCTGATGTCAATCAGTCCTCAATGACTGATTTTTCAAACCACCTCTTGAGCTCTCCACTCATGGAGCAACTTATCCCCCTTTATTTCAGTGCTTTTCTTTATACTATAATTCTGTGCTGCAGCACTGGGCCAATACTTTCCATCCCATATACTTCAGGCATGGAAGACTAAAATTAAAACTTTTTTAATTCCACTTCTGAAATTCTTGAATCATATCTTTACACCCCTCTCTAGCTCAGAAGTTTTTTTTTCAGATTGAGATTCTTTTTGGCAACCTTTGCCTGAAAATAAGTGAGTAAGAGCTGCAGGCAGAAGAATCTCTTTGTTTTTTCCCAGAATTGGAACTGCAGCTCCCTTGTCTGCCACGGCTGCCTGCAAGAGTTTCCCTGCTGGAGTTCTGTACTTCTGCAACTACAATGCTAAATTCAGTTCAGAGAGTTATTCTGGATAGAAATAAATTACAATTACAGATTAAGTCCTGTATCTTTTCAATTGGAAAAGTTCTAGTGGTCTCATCTGGTTGATGGAAACAGATTGGATTACGAGGCAATTCTCCCACTTGCTTGGAAATGTGTTGTCCTCTATTAAATGATGAATTGTTTTATCAAATGTTTTCAGTGTAATAGCTTTGACATTCATTGTATCCACTTCAAAATCCTTTTAAAAAATGAACTACTAGATCAAAATTGCTTTGTGGTCTTCAAATAAATTATATTTTGATGATGATACACACCTGGTGGGTCTCTATGACCCATGTGCAGAAGAGGTGAGGAATAAAGGGGTTTTAAAGAGCAAATTCGAGATAGAACTTTAATGTTGGTTTAAAACTCGTACTGATCATTGAATTTAATGGGTGTAACATACCTGTGTTATAAAGACCTATGAAGTATAAATCAATCAGGAGAAATTCCTGGAATCAGTGCCAAGCTTGGGTGTAGAGGAAACTGTTTTTGTTTTTTTTTTTTGTAGCTAGCAGAATTGGACTGCAACTTGTCTTTAATGATTAAACATGCTCATGGATGAAACTTTTTTACACTGTCAGAAACTGTAGTGCCCTTGTGTTCTGCAGAAACTTTCCCCTGATTCAAAATACAAGCAAAACCTAAAATCTGACCTATTTTAAATAGGTAATGGTAGTTTTAAATGGAAGTGTTCATAAAGAAACCAATACTAAAGCCATGTGCTAAATAACAGCACTGAAAGAAGGTAAATATCTTTACCACAGTGTACTTTACACAATGTTCAGCCTGAACTCTCCAGCAATAACTCCACTGGCATTCTGCAAGAGTTCAGCTTCTAAATGCATTCTTTTTTTTTGTGTGGGGAAATTAAAAGACTCATTTCAAACCACCTCTGAAGTTGACTGTATTACAGTATATCTCCATTTAATGGAAAATTAAATTGAAATTCAAGAAAATCCCCAGTCCTCATGAAACAAAGTCCAAGGCCATGGTTTGTTTATTTCTCAGTGCATTTCCTAGTTATTTGTCATCTGGAAATCAATGGGAAAGAGCATGTCAAATGAAAGGACACATTTCCTTTTATGACAAATCCATCTGATGAGAACCAGGAAAGGCCATCTGCCATTCCAGCTCCCACAAATGGGATTTCTGTCAATCATCAGCCCAACAGATGGGTACTCTCCCTCGCTTCAAAATATGATTTTTATGTTCCTTGTATTGGGGTAAGGAGGATGCACTGAGGATAGACAAGTTTGAACTGATCTTTAATAAGATGGCAAGAAACAGTCTGAAACAGGTTATTTCCTATCATATTTTCCACTGCTGATTTGTCAGAGTGGTACTGGTATTGTTTATTTCATCACTTCAGAGGGGGAGGAGGAACATTTCCTGAGCTGAACAGCTCCATATCCTGTCAAGCTTGATATTGGTTTGGGATCACACACTGCTGGCTGTTGGGAGAAAGAAGAGTGTAACACTCTGTGTCTGGGATAAATTTAAAAATTGTGTTTAGTACCTGGACTCAAATTCACAGAGAAGGAAGTGTTTATTTTTCCCCTTCATGCATCACATTTTATTCTGGTAAAATAACATCGAGTGAATTTCTAAAATCAACTGAATAAAATACATAAAAAACAGCATAAGAAATTTCTCTTTCCTGATTTAATTTCTATTTTTCTCATGTCCTCCCGTGGGGAAAATGAAAATATGTTAGCACCTTTTAATTAACTCTGAAGCACACTAATGCCAAAGTAATTAAATGTGCTACTGACCACTCATTTCTCCCACTGTCCACAGTCATGAAATGAGAAACAAATTTATGGCTTAGGAAAAAAAAAAAATCTAGGTCAGAATATTTCTCAGTGTTTCATATATACACATACTCATAAAATATATATAATTAGAGAAATTACTTCTGTATTTCCATGATCCTTCTTAGAAGTAACAAAAATGTATGTACACCTTAGTGCAAAACTGTCATTCAATATTTAGGAATTAAAAAAACCCAATGAAATACATAAAGGGTTGTAATGGAATGTGAAAACATTTAGTTGCCGAAATCTATGGTAAAGTTTTAAGGACAATAGGGATTTATTGTTCTCATTGTATTATTTTATTCTTTATTATCATCTGAAGGCTTTTTTTCCAGGAAGGGCATGTAGTTCAGATGGTTCAAGTGCAAAACTTGATGAATTTCGTTTAAAATTCTGATTGTCACCATTCCCTTGTAGAGCACATAACCATAGTGAACCCACCTGGATTGTCCACAAACAGAAACAAAGGTTTGAGGATGAAATGTGAAATTCAGGTCTGTACTCCTGGAAGTTCCTCATCTATCCAGGGATTTCCAGTCTCATCCATCTGGAGCCCCTTACATGCAGCTTCCTGCCTGTCTCCATGGAGAGGCAGGGCAGAGACAAACCAATTTCTATAAGGAAAAAATTTAGGGTGACCTGGTAAATACCCTGTGTGCCCACAGAAGAGACAGTGAGGGGAGAGCTGAGCAGTGAAAGGACAGACAGTGACACAGATTTCCACAGGAAATCTGAAGGAAAAGGCATGAGGAATGCCAAGTCTGTTCCAGTAAATAAAATACGCCTTTATGATTCTAAGGGAAAAGTGGTGGAATTGCTCACATCATGGCTAGCAAATTGTTTTGGTCTTCCAAGCAGGAAATATTTCCTTTGTGGCTTCCTGTAGTTTTCAGCCCTAAGCGTGTCTTATGGTATTTAATTGAATTTTTGTTGTTCCTGTAACTGTAAAGGGGAAGAGAGGAGGAAATGGGTGTGTACAAGCACGACGTACATGACATTCAATTAGAGCTGTCCATGGAATTTCTGGAATTCAGACATTTTATATATATTTTTTAACATCATTGAGTAATGTTTATTTTGTTGTCATTATCTTATGGGCTTCAATGCGTTTGTTTGGACTGTCAGATTTGAATGATCCATTTCACTAATGTAATTCAGTAATATTCAGAATTCAGGAAAAAATTCCTTAAACCAACAATTGCTTGTGTTGCAAATCATGGAGTCTTTGGAAATTGTTAAATAATTTCACTCACTTTTTTCTCCATTCTCTTCTTTTTACAGGCTAGAGATACTCAATGGTAGAAGAGAATCAATTTTGTCCTTTTAGAGCTTTATACTGAATTTTATACAGGATTTGACACTTTGAGACACTTATTTCTGGAAAGTATCTTTAGACACACATGTGTTCTTCTAAAGCTGTATTTTACACAGGCATAGATAGCATCAGGTAAAGACAAAATTCCTTAATTCCCTTAAAAAAAGAAACATAGTTTCCTTGTTAGTCTTAATTGAAGCAACGGGGAAATCATGCTATAACTCCCTTTCCTCAAAAGTTAATTTTCACACCTTTCCAACAGTGTAATTAAATACTCGTCTTTTAAAACTCATTACTTAAAAGCAAAATAATCAGATTGGTTTCTTATTATTTTGGTATTCCCTGAGTCTCAGGTTGATACTCATCACACAATTCTTACTGCTTTGATTGCGCTGAATTAAATGCTTTCAGTGATTTGACACTCCTAAATTGTAATGAAGATGAAAAGGCTGAGCAGTATAAATTATTATAGCTTTTTACTGATAAAATATGCACTGCTCCATCTTTTCTTTTTATAGACTGCACAGCATCTCTCTCTCTCTAGATATACGTCCACTCATGCATATATAAATAAATATAAAATTAATGTAAATTCCCAGAAAAATCGATTGCTTCTTATCTCCAAAAGGCTGAAAAATGAGTGAACTACCCTCAATTCGGACAGATTAGGGTTTTGTTTCTTATTATTATTTTGACAAATTGGAGATTAACATATTTAGAGTGAATGCCTTTTTTTCCCCACTGTACTTTTTTAGATACCTTAGCAAATTGGAGTAAGATCAGAATAGCCATACTTTATTCGCTTATTTGCTCCTGAATTGAAAACATAATTTTTAAAAGAGCAAACTAAGATTTTTTTTTTCTGCTCCCCTGTTTCTCACATTTGATTATTTTAAATTCTATAATCCTATGAAATAGTTGCAAACTGCTGCTGGTCTGTTCAATATCTGCAAGTAGCTGTCAGCACTTGTTCATAAAACTGGAATTTGTGTTGGCAGTTTTTGATTAGAGTCTATGCATGCTGTTGAAATAAATTTCAGTGTGTAATTTCAAAGTTAGGCCAGCACTCAGCCCTATGGAGGAACTCTCACACAGCAGAGATCATCTGCTTTCATCACTAGGCAAATATAACTGGTAGAATTAAATTTCTACTGATCTTTACAGAATTTGGAATTCATTCCCACGAGTATCACCTGCTTAAAATTCAGTATTTGCCACTCTTGTCTTTTGTAGAGTAAGAACTTGTAGGATGTTTGTACAAAATGAACAAGCACACGCAAGGAAAAAACTGACATGAATTATTATGTTCATTTGTGCAAAGGCTGAAGGATTTGTAAGGTATTCACCTAGCCTTTCCTTTTTACTGAATATTAATTATGCTTTAATAATTTTTTAAAAGTAAAACATCCTGTCTTCTCTGGGTAATGTTGTATCTTAAATAGATTCTCAAAGCCTGGGGACAGAAGAGATCACTAACCCATATATTCTTATATTTTGTGTGTCTGTGCATCTCTTCTTCTTCAAGTTGATCAAAGAAAATTGAAAATCTGGGTAAAGTGAGTCTTTCAGAGGCATTAAATTTTAAACTGGGAACACCTGGAGGAGGAGATTTTCTGACTCCAGCTTGGAGCTGAACACCAGTTCCTGAAAAATGTTTCTAGAAGGACAAACATTGTAAGATTTTCTAAATTGCATAATTTAATTGTCACTTTCTTGAGGCTCTTGCAGCCTTTTCTGCCGTATTTTCAGAGGCTGGTATCCAATCAGGAATCCAGTCGTTAACCTTCCTAGGTACTTCTTCTTTTGGAAAGCTGACACAGGACATAACATTCCTGATTTTCCCCAGGAAACCAAGATTTCAGTAACAATTCAGCTGACAGAGCTTTTCCCAGGATAGGATTAAAACTTTGGGTGGTCTGTTGGATAATATCTAAAGACAGCCTCATTAATTATGGATTAATAATGATCCTGAAGTACTCAACATGATATCAGTCATTTTTGGTAAAAAAAAATGGGTATGGCATTATACCTATTGCTGCCTGAATATTGTGGAATGATCTTCTGGTTCATGTAGCCATGAAAGGTTTTCAAAATAATTTTTTTTTCCAGTTTTGGTCTGAAATTCTTAAAGTGTACACTCCACTCCCCTAAAGAACACAACCCTATCAACCAACCAGGTAAAAAGCTTCAACAAACCCCACTAACCCCAAAAAACAAAGAAAGAAAAAAGAAAGAAGAAAGAAAGAAAGAAAAGAAAGAAAGAAAGAAAGAAAGAAAGAAAGAAAGAAAGAAAGAAAGAAAAAGAGAAAAGAAGAAAGAAAGAAGAAAGAGAAAGAAAGAAAGAAAGAAGAAAGAAAGAAAGAAAGAAAGAAAGAAAGAAAGAAAGAAAGAAAAGAAAGAAAGAAAGAAAGAAGAAAAGAAAGAAAGAAAGAAAGAAAAGAAGAAAGAAAGAAAGAAAGAAAGAAAGAAAGAAAGAAAGAAAGAAAGAAAGAAAGAAAGAAGAAAGAAGAAGAAAAGAAAGAAAGAAAGAAAGAAAGAAAGAAAAGAAAGAAAGAAAAAGAGAAAGAAAGAGAAGAAAGAAAGAAAGAAAGAAAGAAAAGAAAGAAAGAAAGAAAGAAGAAAGAAAGGAAAGAAAGAAAGAAAGAAAGAAAGAAAGAAGAAAGAAAAGAAAGAAAGAAAGAAAGAAAGAAAGAAAGAAGAAAGAAAGAAAGAAAGAAAGAAAGAAAGAAAGAAAGAAAGAAAGAAAAGAAAGAAAGAAAGAAAGAAAGAAAAGAAAGAAAGAAAGAAAGAAAGAAAGAAAGAAAGAAGTTACCTCACCTCCCCAAAAAGAAAAAACAACAAAAAAACCAAAAAAAATTCCCCAACCAACCAACCAAAACGAACAAAACAAACAAACAAAAAACCCAAAAAGCCCAAGCAAAACCTAAGCTGAATTTATTTCCTGTGTGTGGTACTGTTTCACTGTGAACAATGAAATAGAAAGGAGTGTGATCCTCCTGTGCAAACAGCATTTTTGACCTTGATGTCTGACTCAGGAACTTCAACCCCCAGCACGGCATCTGAGAAATGACTTGAAAGACATCCAGGCTATAATTTCCTGTACTGGAAAATTAGATATGCCACCTGTATGTGGATATTCAAACACTTCAATGGGTTTACCAAGATGTTATTTACAGCTTGATGATATTCTTTATCTTGGTGTGAAGTTCTTCTCCTTTTAAGCAAAATGTGCCTTCTGTATGATTTATATCAGTATTCTGCAACCTTTGTCACATTAATGCTTCACCTTCCTCTTTTTTCCATCATATCAAATGGCTATAGATTCAAAAAGAATTGTCTGCATTGCAGTGTTTATGTTGGAGAATATTTGTTTGTTTTCTGGAAAAGCAAATAAATTCATATGCATATTTTAGCGTACCTTTAAAAATTCTAAGGTCAACTACCAGCAAGCTAGATATAAAATACCAAAAGTATCTTCTTGTAAAAAAAACCCAAAAAAAACCAATGTGCAACCTTACTGGGAGAAAGGATTTAGATTTAGGAAAGGAAATCTTGCAGTAAAGTTTATTATTCCTAGAATATCTAGGAACTAATTTACTCATTGTAAGTGAGATAGAAAAAAGCACTTTATCATGAAGGTAACCATAATTCCCTCATAACTCAAGAACAAGCCTCACAGATTCTTTCTGTAGATTCTTAATCTTGCTGCTTTCTCAGAAAACCACAAATTTCAGCTTGAGACACTTCTTAAAATAAAATTACAGGAAATTGGCTATTATCTCAAACCACAATTTAATAATTTCCATAATAAATATCCAGTTTTGTTTGCTAGAGGTTGTTTATTGATCTCGTCATACACTCCATTCTGCATTTTTTTTTTGTGGATTTTTAACGCTCAATATTCCCTTGTATAATATCGAAGCACATCCCTTTGTTGATGAACTTCCAGGTAGGAGTAAATTTTTCAGATTTAACTGAAACCTTTTTTAGATTGTAAGGAAAGAATAAACATGTCACCACAGGAAGCAAAAGTGCAAACATTTCCATCCCCCTACCAGGAACCCCAACACACCAGGTGTCTGATCCAGTGAGCAAATTGACCATTAAACAGTAATTCCTCCATGGCTCTAATAACCACAGAGAAATTATTAACCTCCACTGATTTTTCAAGAGGTGCACATAGTTCTAATTAAACAAATATTTCATTTTCCAAGTTCTTGTCAAGAGGAGACATAGTTCACAACAATCATTGGGTTTAATTATCTCACCTGTGATTCCTGCACGGAGCAGCAGTAACAATCAGACAATTTCTGCTTTTTTGTTCCTTTTTTTTTGTGCACTGATTTCTAAAATATAAAACATGGACATCCTAATGATGCAGAACAGTGTTGAGCAGGAGAAGATTCTCTTTGTCCAGCTTCTCAAAACTAGTATCCCAAGTACACCGATTTTCTTTAAACCTATTTTAGAAGTCCTTGGAAGTTTGGGAAACTTCTTGCTTTCCTCCCAGAGTGATTTTCTTAAACATTTGCATCCTCTGAGTAATACTTGAAACTTTACAGAAAAATTTACTTTAATAAAAAGCAGGATAGGACATGTTTTCGATTCACTTTTTTTTTTTTTTTTTTTTGTTTTTTTTTTGTTTTTTTTTTTTTGTTTTAAAGTGTTATTTCTCTCTCCTTTCCTCTTTTTCCCCCCAATTTATTTATGATAAAAAAGATCACATTGTTAACACATGTCTATCCTTACCGTATTCCTGAGAGCTGTTTTTACCTATATAAATCTGATTGATTTGAATTGAATTAAACTGATTTAAATACAGGTCGTGCTAAGACGCTCCATTACGATAACGGAGTAATTTATTGTAATTTAATAATTAAATTTATTTAATAAAATAATTTATTTATAATTAAATAAATAATTATATAAGTATAATAATTATATAATTATATATTTATAATTTATATTATAATATTATATTACAATATAATATAATTTAGAATATATATTATATTAAATATATAATATGTGTAATATATAATATATATTATATATGTATGTATATATATGCAAATATATATTTATTATAATATAATGTAATATAATGTAATATAATGTAATATAATATAATATAATAATATAATATAACATAACATAATATAACATAACATAATATAATATAATTATATATATAAAAATTTATATTATATATTATATTACATATGTATTATATATATTATTACAATAATGCTCTTTCAGCAATCTTGAAAAACCAGTTAATAAACCTCATAAGTGTAGTAATGAGAAATTAAGTGTAAAGGCAAGAAGGAATTCCATGCAAGGGTTGCCTAGAACACGGCAGCTCACACTGTACACACTTTGATAATTATCTCAGTACCCTCCTAGAAAGGTTTGAATGTCCTTGATTTTTTGTTACCAGGGAGAATAAATACACAATATTTTGCTATATCCTACTGCTCCTGGTTAAAAGTACCACTTAAAGTTCAATTTCAATGCTATAAACTGGCCAAGGGGATAACGCTTGCTGAGAAAGGTTTTGCCAACTGATTTCAGTAGCTGAAAAGAATTAAATTTTAATGTGCTAATGAGTGTGGCAATGAGCAACTTAGCAAGTAAACAGGCTAAGCAGAGAAAATGCAGAGTTTTTGTGTTGTGGAGAATCTCTTACGTGATGTTTCTGACTACCAGCCCTCACTCTTCTGCTAGCTGGCTTAGCAAAACAACATTACTAAATAAATAAACAAACAAAAAAAAAAAAACCTTCTGAATGAATCCAAGATTATTTTCTTATGATTTTTGCATGGCCTATTTTTGTTTAACCTCACTGAGCTAAATGTGCCTCTCTGGTTTTTATTTTGTAAAATTGTACTATTCCATAAAAATTCTGATTTGCAGTATATACAGGAGATTGTTTTTGTCCAATAATATCTTTGACTAAAAATGTTGGTCCCTGGGGAAAAGTCCTGGTAGGCCCTGATTTTCACTCTGGGTGTATCTGAGAAGAAACTCTGCAAGAGGAAAATGCTTTAAAAATTGGGTAGCACCATAGTCAGAGCTTCCTCAAAGTGGAAAACAACTCAAGAAACACTGCTGCAACAAAGCCTGCAGTTAAGTTCAAAAAAAATGAGACTTTTAGGTCTTTTCTGTTACAAATATTTTGTAACTTTCTTTGACAATCCAGTAAACTTAGAAAAAAAAAAACAAAACCAAAACCAAAAAGCTTTAAGCTTTTAGTCAACAAAATCTCCCTTTATTTATATTTGAAGAAGGCTCACTGAATCTTAAAAATTGCCTTATGATGGCTAGGCCTGAAAAAAAAAAAAAATAAGCAAAAGAAATGTGTAGGAGGCATAGTGGTGCAATAGCTTACACACCTAATGTTGTGCTGTCAAGTGGATATTATCAAGAACAACCCTTTAGCAATTTAGGGGGGGAGGAAATGCTCCAAAGGCAGGCTAATGGCTGTCAGGCTGGGTGCAATATTATTCAGAATATGAAACTGCAGCAACACTCACGGTGTTACAGCAGGGCAAGTTCCCCTTAGTAACCCAGGGAGTGAATTATGTCCCTTTTCCACCTTCCTGCCCCTCTGGCCCCGGCTCCTGCAGGTGACAAAATGTGTGAGTATGAAAAACCCTGCAATTCAGGCTCAAAATTCATCCCACGTACCTTCCGAGAGGATATGCATTTGATAAACTGCTGCAAGGAGCGTCTGGAATTTTGTTTATACCCGGTTTCTTTTTCCTTTTGTCTCCACTTCAGCAGTTTTACCTGGTGCCAGGGCTGTGCACTGTGGTACATCGATTATCTCCACCACACAGCAGTGGCACATCTGTTCCATCCCTTTCTCTTAATTTCAGCTCAAGTGAGCGAGGGAGGAGAGCACTCTAATTCCAGCAGTAATCTGGTTTTAATTGAGAAAGCCTGACTTGTTTCAAAGTTTCTTTTTTTTATCCCCTCTTATGATCCTCCTCACGCTCTATCCTTGCTCTCAGATGTGAAGATTTATGAGGGGCTGTGGTGTCTGCCCGGGTCTATCACCTGTCGAAGGCAGTGCTGATAGGGCGTGATGTATGTTTGTATTAAAAACCCAGCAGCTGCACTCAGACTGATAAAAAAGGTGGAGGCCAGGAAGTTTTAGCTAAGAATCAATATGGAAATGCAAGGGGAAAGGAAAAAATCACCTCTATTACTGCTTTTGTGTCCCTAATAACGCCCTTGCGTCACCCTTAAGTCCTGAGAAACTCTGCTGTGAGGTATTAGCAGTGGTGCATAACTGATTCCATGAGAATCTTGGATATTTCCCGTCCCACAGTGTTTGGGAGACCTTGGTCAACTGCTGGTGTAGAAAGGAGCTGTTTTTCTCCACCAGTGGGTGATTTTCCAAACTATTAATGAGTTTCCTTGCAGTTAGTTTCATTTGGTATAGGTCAGTTCTGGTTTTAACCAATGATAAATAAATTAAAAATTGTTTCTGCAGCTAAGCCCTGACTTGGATGCAGGGAGGTTTGAGTACAAGCCTCACTAACTGGATTTGAGAGAAACATTGGTATTAATAATTTATAATGCTGTTAATAAGTGCTGATTTCTTTGCCTATTTTTGTAGACTTAGTCATGTACTGGAAAGTCACAGTGTGCCAGGGGTCTGTAAAACATGACATTAGGAAGTTCTTAAGAGAAAATTTCAAACCAATTTTTGTCCCATTCAATAACAAGGACTGGTGAATATCTGCAGAGACAGGTGGAGACCCACAAACAGTCAATGAAACAGCATTTGTGAGAATTAGAGATAATGGTCTTAAAAGCTTCATCCCTCTCTGTTTAAACACATTTTCAAAAAAGGAGGGTTTTAATCTAAAGGAGCTTGATGTTTCTGGAGTACATGAGACAAGGCTTGTGAGGAAGAAGAAAAGAGATTTTAGAATGATCTGTTCACTTGGGCATTGAAATCTTTTATCAAGAGTATGTTGCAAGCCATAATCAATATCTCAGGAGAAAATACACAGTAAAGAACCTTGAATATCAGAGCAGGTAAAAATATATTAGTTTAGACATGGAGAGCAGGTTCACCACTAGAAACTGAACTGAGAAATAAAACCGAAATTCCAAACAGCAGTAGAGGATATTCAATCAACTTAAAAGCAAAAGGAAATGAGATGGTAATTGAAATGGCACAGGAATTATCTGCTTGATGGAGTCTGTTTGGATTTCCAAAAAGACTTTACACAGAGCTCCTGATCAAAGACTTTAGGAAAACTAAGAAGCCTTGGTGTGAAAACGAAGGTTCTCTGAATACATGGGTAAATGCTAAAAAGATAAGAAACAAAGTGCAGGGAGAAATAACCCGTTCTTTCAGCACAGAGAGGTCATCTGAGTTCTGCAGAGCCCTGCGCCGGGAGATTTTTATACTTTCAATGGATCACCTGCAAAAAGAGAGGAGCAGAAAAGAAACAAAATTTTGTGATGGCACCAAGTTAGCTGGAAATGTGAAGCCAGGGCAGGGGATGAAACAATATAGAAAAACCTTAAAAAGCAGTGTGACTGGTAATAAAGTGTCTGGTAATTCTGTGCACATAAATACAAAGCATTGTGAAAGGTGACAAAGACACCTAATTTCACATACAAAAAGAAAATTGTTAGTGTTTAGTCACAATATTTTGGGATTTTCACATGATTAGCTCCATGAATGCTAAATCAATGGTGAGGGGAAAAACAAATCCAGCGCTAAGAGTTATTAGGAGAGGGATAGAGAACAAACCAGCTTCACTTTGGATTACAGAAATGGGATGGGCTAACAAATCCAATACACACTGACCTAGAGCACACAGGAGAGCTGGAAAGCTTTTATAGCTGGTGACAAGAATTAATTAAATGATTAAATGAGAATTAATTAAGTGATTAAGTGTTCATTTTCAGGTAATGGCTGAGTAGCTGAGGGCTCTCCAATCTGAAAAATCACCAAAAGAAGAGGAATTTGTCCAGTCCATAAAAGTTTTGTGTGGCACTGGGAGAGTTGTGTGTGATTTGTCCATTTTGTCCACTCCAAGTGCCATCTGACCCAGCGTGTTGTTTTTGTAAACTGTTTTGAAAACTGCACTGATTTCCATTATTTCTACTGGTGTCATTAAGGAAAAGGTTTAAACCCTTAATTTTTTCTGGCTTTTGTGTATAGATTACTCTGTCTATTGTACCAGTAACTGTGAGGACCTTAACATGGAATATATTTCCAGTTTTGAGTGTTGTCCTCAGGAAAGAGGTGACACCAACTACTAGGAACTTTGGAAGTAACAAATGAAAGGTTTAGACTCCTGAAAAATTAACTGTGTTCCAGATCTCTTATCACCTCATTTTAATTTATTTTTTTTTAAAGGAGCTCAGAATAATTAGGTCAAGTCCTTCAGGTCTGTTTCCACTGAGCTTTTCAGTTTTGTAAGTGGAAGTGCTCTGTACTTCTGATTTTTCTTATTAAAAGTTTGTTGATTTTTTTGAAAGAACCAATTCAGATGCCCTGGGAGACAATTACGGGATTGCAAAACAGTCCTGGTTAGATCCTTAATGCTTCAAGCATGCTTAATTTCCATTTCTAGGTGATTTACTCTTGCATCAGATTCTTCAAAGGAATCCTATTTTATTTTCAGCTTGGACATAGAGATTATATTTCATCTTCATACCATTACCAGCCACCCTTTATGTAAAATAAGGAAAGCACTACTGATATGTGAGCAATGTCTCAAGGAAATTAGATTTTTTTTTTTAAAGTCTAATTTAGAACTTCTGATCTTTGAATATTTTTAGGACGTATATGTATAAAAGCAAATCATTTAATAAAATAATCTCTGGCAGGCAAAGCTTATTTCCAATAGCAGTACTCCAAAGCTGGAACTTTAAAAAAAAGAGGAGAATGAACATAAAAAATTGTCCCTGACAATACTTTTCTAAGTCTGCTTTTAGATGTTCCATAATCAGCTTGGTGCTGATACATGTATTTTAACAGTAAAAGCAAACCCTTACTCTCAGAATTGTATTTTTATTTCTTGGCTTCCCAGTGTGGTTCAAAAAAATAAAGATCCTTATAAACTTTAGGATTTGTTGGCTGCATTTTATCAAGCTGAAAGGAATTTAACAGCCTGTTCCTGGAAAAAAATGGTTGTGTCATGGATTCCCGGGGCACATGGAAATAAGAAATTTATTCCGTGTTTGTCATCCACATCCCTTCAAATCACTGACTTTAGGTTCTCCAAAATGATGTGAGAGTACAGGGAGAAGATGCAGTGAATTATGTTCAGGTGATTCACTGTGTTAATAACCAAACACAGAATATTACATTTTATTTCCATTGTCTTGGATCTAACTTAAAGCTCTGAAGTAGTTCCAGTAAATGATCTATTTTCCTTTTATCTCTCAAGTACTAAAAATTTTTTTTTTTTTGAAATGTGTTGTACAAATCTATATAAACTTAATCTGTGGCTGACATTATCTGGCACTCTAAAAATCATAACAAAAATGTTTATTTCCACCGAACAGATTTCCCAATTTGAATTCTTTCATACAAAGAGCATCATAAGAAACTTCCAGAAATGTGGAACCACTTTCTAATATAGACAGGATTCTCTACAGCCTCCAAAAATAGTATCACTTGCTGTATTGACTTTTAAAGATGCTTATTCCCTAAAATTAACCTCCTCTAAACCAACATAGGTGGTAAATAGGATGAAATTTACTCAAATCCTTTAAGTTTGGCTTTAGAAAAAAAAAAAATTAAGAGTAAATAACATGGGCTAATAGAGCTATTAACAAGAAATGACATTACTTCCATCATTTCCTTAAGAATTAAAATATCCTGCGAAGTAGTATGGGAAAACTCCCATATTTGAAACTTGTAATAAAATTTCAGTTTTGCTCTAGGGTTCAAATTTCCCGTTAGGAAAGCTTAAATAATTTGCTTAATGAGAATTGAACATATTTATTTATTTATAAACGTTTATTTTTCTTGCAAGACCTCATATTTAGTATTTAGTAAGGTATTTGTAAAGCATTTTGTAAGAAGGCAGTTTAAGGATATATTTAACTTCTGCTTATTTATATGAAAGTTTTGTTGGACTTACAATGCACACTTTAAACTCTTCGATTAACTGGGAAAAAGTATTAGAGAAAATGGAGTGGGTTTTTTTTTTTTTTTTGCAAAGTTGAGACTTATTAAAAGAAGCAGAGGTGAGAATTCCAAATTACAATTTCCATAAGACTTGACATCCACACAAAGAAGGGAAACTAGTTTTGAGCAAAGCAGCAGCACACCAGATTTTGTTCATCCAGTCACGTTTCTGAAATGTGGAAATTTGGAGCACTTCTGAACCCCTTCTATTAACATTGCAAGATCAAAACAATGGCCATGAAATTAGGATTTTTCCTGGGAAGAAAATTAATTTTTGTGAGCCCCATTCTCTCTCCTTGCTCTGCACCCAGACTGGATTATTTTTTCAGCTTCTCTCTTCTGGTTTGGGATTCTAATGCCATGGTTTGTCAAGAAGAATATATTCCTTAGAAAGACCAGCCCCTGCTGACACAAGGGAGGTGACTTTAAATGGAAATACTACAAACCTGGTAGGACTGAAAATAAAGGCAATATTAAAGAGGGAAATTAAATGCCAGTTTTCATTTCTGTGTGTACCTCAAAGCATCTAAATGCAGCTTATGCAGGGAGGCTTATTTCCTTTATTGTAATTGTCTCCTCTTCCACCACTCTGTCTTTTTTTTGGATATTTTCCCCTTCATTAATATAAACAAGTTGCTAATCGAGTGGCCACCAGCAATCTACTGTTATATCAGTCATCAAGCCTTGGAAAATTGCTTCCCTTAATTATGTGACATAATCTCCTGGAAAACAATCCAAAGGAATTTTTATTGTTACCCATTCCCGTGCTAAGAAATGCATTTCTTTCGGAGAGCAGAGCCTCACACCTGTTTACTTTCTCACTTTTCTTGTTTTCCAGAGGACCCCATCATTCCCTGCTGTCCTCCAGCTTGCTCACAGGCTTGTGTTTTCCTCTCACATTCTCCACAATCCTGATTTTTAAGAGTTAATTAAATCCTAGGAGATCAGGCTTTGTTGTGGTTTTGCAGAGAGGTTCCATGTACAGGAATTTAAAAACTATTTAGCTTTTTAGGAATTTAAAGGCTATTTAGGGGGAATATACAGGAGCTGAGTGAAAAAGGCTTTCAAATCCCTGTCATCCTGCCTGTGGAATGCTCTGAGAGTGACACTGTATTTCTGGTGATATGGATGCTTACCCTGCAGTCCCTGGGCAGTTCGAGGCTCCTGGCAAAACAAAAAATGGGAAAAGTTTTAGAGCTGGATAAGTGGGATAACAGGATGAAAGTGAAGAGAAAGGTGATCAGTACTTAGATTTGTTTTGTTGCCGTTTAAGTCTCTTCTAATCCTTACTCAATAAGGAACAGTGCAAGCAAAAGTATTACAAATATTTGTTGCATGATATTTGTTGAGTTTCTTAATGAAAATACTGTCCAGTAACAGTATATCTCACTGTATTATTAATTTTAGGCTGAAATATCCATAGATCTGAAAAGGGATACTATTTCTTTTCAATCCCTGAATGTTCAGGGTAGGTATAAGTGATTATATTTTTTTTAAAAGTGGAGTTCAAAATTATTTATTGCTGTGGTGTCTATAATAAATACCACTACTAAAAGAATAATTTTTTCTAGAAGTGAAAGAAGAGGAAAATTTGCCTCTCTTACAGGTATTTTCTGCAATCACACTCCGAATATTCAGTGAAATTATAGCGATTAATTTACAGACAATTCTTAGCTAACAACACATTTTTAACAACTCCAGGGACTATTAAGATGTAAACAGGTCTTCCCTTCAGATTTGTGGTACTGTTTTAACTTTTCAAGAATAAACTAAAATTCTTTTATCAGAGCAACAGGCATTTGATTATCTTCAGCCAGGAGATTTGCCAGATGCTCTCTCCCCAGCTGTATTTCTTTTCAATTGTCCTTTCAAATTCTCTTAGAAGCAGGGAAAGAAAACTTCAAAAATTGTCATAAATGAAGTCAATGGCTTTTTTTTCCCTTGTGAGAAGAAACTGAAACATGAATAGCTGGAATCTCTAGGGTGAAATTCAGCATTCACTGTGAAAAATAAATGCATTTTACGATTTAATGTAGAACATGGACAGGCAGGAACCAGGTCAATTCACTTTTTTTTTTGTGTTTGTTATTTTTTGGTTTTATTTTTTTTTGTTTGTTTTTTGTTTTTTTTTTTTGTTTTATGACACTGCAAAGAAAATTAGGAGAATTTTTGACTTATAGCTTGGTTTTTGGTTTTTTTTTTGTTGTTTTTTTTTTTGTTTTTTTTTGTTTGTTTGTTTTGTTTTGTTTTGTTTTGTTTTGTTTTGTTTTGTTTCAGTGAAGAATCATTTCTGGGTCAGGAGGAGAATGGAGAAGAATGGAGAAGAAAAATTGTGTTGAAAATAATGTCTTGGCACAGCTAATAGAAAAAAACAAATGTGGAGCTGGTGGCCTCAAAGATTGACAGGATAATCAGGAAATTTATATTGCAGAGGCTGCTGTGCATTTTACATCTTCAGCTAGAGTTGAACTAGTTGCAGATTAAATATTGCCAACACCTTTGTTGCATCTTTGCTTTGTTATACATTTATGTGACAAAAATCTGATTTCTTGTTACTGAAAATAGTCCATTTGTCAGAGGAAGGACCACTTACCATGTTGCATAAAAATTTTTACATGTTTTGAGCCCCTGTAAATGAAAATTCCAGCTCAAATCTACCTTGAAGTTTCTCAAGCAGAGTAGAATAATCGGGGAAAAAAATTATTCATGAACAGTTCTTTATTCATAGCATCTCTGGGATCTTACTGACACTAACATTCAAAGTAAATATTAGAGTGGAATTGTTAAAATTTATGTTCATAAATATTTGCCTTTCTGAGGAAGGGATCTGAGGTTCTCATCATGCAGACATGAGCATTAATGATGTCAGGGTTTTAATCCCCATCTGTCAGCTCCTAGTTTCAATGGAGGGCTAAAAGAGAAAGAAAATAAAAATTGATATTTGGACCAGAGCACTATTTTGCTATGCAAAATTAATTAAATTCCAAGTAGAATTTCCAAAAGACAATGATATTGTTGCTTCATATGCTTTATTTTTTTTAAGGAAGGAAGTTTTCCTTAGACACTGAAAGTCTAATTTTTTCATGGTTTAACCTCAAAGCTAAGTATATATGCTGATCAAAAAGGAAATGCTTTTTTAAGAACTAACTTTGTTAATACAGACATGATGAAACAGTAGAATAAACAACAAGAAACATGGAACCACAGAATGGTTTGTGTTGAAAGGAACATTAAAGACCATCTAGTGCCACCCCTCTAAATCCTGAAACCAGCTGATTTGCTCTTTATATCTGGTTCTGTTGCATTAATTCCTTGCTGGTTTAGACACAAACTGTATTTAGCCTGAAAGATGTGATGCTCAAGGTTTTGAATTCCTTTCAATGAAGAAGATGACAGAGCAGAAGAGAGGAAATTTGATGATTAATTCCTAGTTTTGATGTCTAGGAAGCAGAAGATAACTGAGCTACCTCAGCAAGGACTGGGGATGCCCAAAGAATGAGATTAGTAAGAATTAATGTGTTCCCGGAGTTATCAGAGCATCAACTCCCCAGTGGGAAACAAAACCACCCTCAAAAATCTCCAGCAGTACATCTGGGATGGAGATGTTGGGTTTATTAAAATATATTTGTGTTTTTTTCTTCTTCTTTTGTTCTCTGTCTCTGTCTGTGTCTCTGTTTCTGTGCTGCTCTCTGTTTTCCCCCAGCCCTGCGTCTGAAGAAGAGGTCGAGTCGTCTGTTTTCTCGTGTTCAGGAATTTGTTTAGTCTTTGCTTATCTCATATTCGTTCCCTGGCCTGCCACAGCTTCTCTGCAGGCCAGTGCTCTCCTCTTTGGTCTGTCTGCCCTTCATCTATCTTTCCTTCCTCTGTCCTTCCTTCGTCTTTGTCTGTCCGCCCTTGGCAGGGCACTATCTTTTATACTGAAAATTACGTGTACTTTATTTATAACAATTCTCCAATATCTATCCACTGTGTTGTACAGTGTCCTTTTGTTCTAGACCAACCCAAATGTGCCACACCACCACAGAAGATGGAGAACAAGAGGATGAAGAGGAAGCTCAGGGACACACCCCATTGCCTCCAGCTTTGTCCCCTGATCTCACATTCTAAAATCCACAAATTCTACTTTTTCACCGTGTGACATACTAATTATCATTCTGTCTAAATTCTTGTGACTTATAAATCTTCCCAGGACAGTCAGAAGGATGTCCTGGTTCCCACAGGAGACAGCTCTGTGTTTCAGAGAGAGTGGCTGAGGGGCATCCCCCTGTCAGGCCAGAGCTGATGGAGAGTGGGAAAGAGTGAGGGGAGCTTGTGTGAGGCTGGGGATGAACGGTTAACACTCACTTATTTTCAGGAAAGGTACCTTTGATTACAGTAGGATACAGGATAAATGACACCCGAGTGCAACTAAGGAATAAGTAGGAGAAATCTCACAATAAAACAGTAAAAATGTGGTATTTCAGGCGGGATGGAAGATATTTGGAATATGCACAATTCCAAAAATCCTGGTACAATTGAAAATTAGATTGCATAATCATCCTGGATGCATCAAGGCTGCTTTCAAGAGACAATGCAGGAAAGTGACACTTTTTCCAGGGCAAACAGGCCTTATTTTATATCTACACACTGTAAGTATGTATATACACACATACTGTGAGTATGTAGAGAGAAAACAAAACCAGTGAAGATGCAACCCAAATTTTAAGTAAAAAGGACATTCAAGAATAGAATGTTTATAAATATATTAAGAGAAGAACTATATTGACATTATTTTATAATCTCCCAAACATTTTGGATTTGCCTAAATTGCGAAGAATTCTCCAAATTTAACTGCTAATATTTACAACAGGTCATGTTTTTTTTGTTTTGTGGTTTTTATTCCCCCAAAAAAGATTTTTCAACTACATTAGTTATGCATTCAGAATGGGTTTATTTACAACCACTTTATTTAAATCTCACGTGTGAGTCTAACAAAATTTAAATTACATAACAGTTGTTGTATTACCTCTATGGTAGATTAAATGACCTTTCAAAGGAAGAGATTAAATTGGTTGGATGTCACGTGGCATGGATAAATCCTTGCTCTAATTTCCAAAGTATTTACACATCAATATTTTTAGTCATTTGCTGAGATATCTTCCTGGGTACTAAACTTAGGACATTTTTTTCCTCTTTTAAACCATTTTTTGAAGACAAAGAGTGTCTATGCCATTTTTGGATTCTCCAGAATCATTTGTTTCCCATTACTTCTCACATGGAACATCAATAATTCAGAAATTGTATCAAAATAAATATCAGCAGATCCTCTGACCTGAATGAGTTTAATCTAACCACATATCCTTTGATCAGTGTTTTCCTTACTCTGATTTAAAAAAAAAAAAACCTGGGCTATTAAGAGGGTCCTGAATACACTTATTTTATGTTTTTTTTTTTTTTTTTTCTCCTTTGCCCAAGCAGTTCATGGTTTTTTTTCCCTCCCCTTTCTTGCTTGCCTCTGTTGTTTCTTAGTATTTGCACTTGATTTTCTGTGTGTTCCCTCCACTGGTCATACTCTGTCAGATCAAACCCAATGTGACTGCTCTGTAATCTTAGTTTTCATTCTTTGTCTTTTTAGAGATCCCTTTTAGATTTTGGAGGGAAAAAAAATTAATTATTTTCATTGTACAGCTCATTTTTTTTTATTACTACATGTCTTTATCATCTATCTTCAGGGGTATTATCCCAATTCTGGATGGTATTCCTGATTTAAAAACACCCAACTTTTCTTCCATGAGCCATTAGAGAAAGACTTATTTTTTTTGTCTGTTGATTTTTTTCTTCAAATTTATCTGCTTTTGTTCTCTCAGTGCCTTCAAGGCCAGACAAACCCTTCTGAGAGTTACTCCTTCCTTTCTGTTTTTCCCTTCCCGGTTTTGTATCCTGAGCCACTCTCCAAACTCCAGGTGAGCTGGAGGTTCACCTTCAGCAGTCACTATTCCCTGGTCAGGAAAACTGTAATCCTTTTCCCTCTGCAGGCACCATAAACCTTCAACTTTATTCTCCCAAAACGAGCTAAAATTCCAAAACACCGTATTTCCTTCTAAAGAATCTGCTAAGATTAATTTCTAATGACATCCTCACATGGTATCATTTGTGGACTAATGGCTATGAACATTGTAGTCTGTGTGAATATTTTTTTATATAATATATATGAAAACACAGAAGCATCTGGCACACCTGTTTTTTACTCTTCTTTTATCTGAAGCATCTTTGTTGCAATTTTCTTTTTAATGAGATAGCAGCTGAGAGATGCCTTTCCATCCTTTTTAATCTATCCGCACATTACCCAGGCTAGGAGTGGCAACGGGAATTTCAAACAGCAGTGTAAATTCTGGAGTTAGGGCCTTTTTACAATTTTAGGGTAACTGGAAATAAGACATATTCCAAAGGTTCTGTGCTATATGGTCTGAAAATTTCAAATTTTCCAGGCTAGGAGGCGACATGCCGTATCACTTTATGATCATTGCTCTCCAAGATGAAAATTCAGAACTCTTTCCTTTTTTCTTTTTTTTTTTTTTTTTTTTTTTTTAACCCAGCATCCATCTGATGCAGGAAATTAAATCCATTCTGGCCGTAGGATTCAGAAATATGTCAATAGTTGAAGTGCTTTACAAAAACAGCGTTGTAAGTTATGTGTACAACATATGATGAGTTTTGCCTTATGTGTGCTCATGGCAGAATACAGTGAAGAAGAAAAATGACAGTGGCACAGAGCAGTAGCATTGTCTGGGTCCAATTTTCTTTTTCTTTTTTTTTTTTTTTCTTTTTCTTTTTTCAATTTTTTTTTCCCCAGGAAATAGAATATGGCATCTGATATAATGCATGCAAATTATACCCCCAAACCATATAGTCTGGTTCCTCTGCTGCTGCAATAAAATTTTGCTAAAGAAAGGCTAAGTTCCAATCTGGTTTGGTAAAACAGGCAATTACATTCAAGTTACATTAAGAATTGAATGTGTAGGAGTATGATAAGAAGATTTAATGACCTACAGCATATAATTAAAAGGGAAAAAATAAAGGAGCATCTTTACATGCTCTTTAATCTCAAAGGTAGTTATCCAACAGCGCTTAATTCCATCCCATGCCACTTACCAAGATAAATGTTTGTTATCTTTGCATTCAAATCATCCAGCTTTCTCAGGCATGCAGAGAGCAGCTCTTCACTTCTTATCCCCTGTGCCTTTGCCTGCAAACTGCATGTTCCACAAAAGCTTCCAGCTTCATTTGAGAGGAAAACCTTTTTTGACTCTTCACCATTTGTAGGACGGATTTTTTTTTCTATTTTCTGTAGCTGTGTGAACTATGATTTTTAAATTTTCTTTAAAATTTGTTTTATTTTTAAGAGGGAATTCAGTGGAGAGATCCAAGTGCCTAAGCTTTTTTAATTGCTCTGGAATATCAGGTACCTTGCACAGGAAAGAACAGAGGGAAAGCTTCAGGCACACCATGCCACTGAGGAGCAGAAGGTGAAGTTCAAGCAAGACATGCTACATAATGCAAAAATAAAATTTCATCCCTGTATCCAGAGGGCACTGTCTTCCCTGAAACACAGTTTTTGTCAGATTTTCACTGTCATCAGTAGCGCCAACTGCACCTGCTGACAATTTTTACATCATAAACAAGAAAAATGAGGCAATGGTTTTCGAGTTCCTGTCCCATTCCCTACATATTTTTTTATAAATTCCAACCTCATTTGGAATGAAAAGGATGGCAGAAGGTTTTATGTCGTTTTGGTCATGTCTGGCATAAGCTTGTATCTCCATTTGGGACTAAATAATAAGCACTGAAATTGGGAGGAGGGTGGGATCAGTCTTAACAGAAGAATAAAGTTAAATCTTGGAAAATTTCCTGTTTGTGTGTGTGTGAGTTCTCAGCCCCCTCAGTTAAGGTGTCAGCCACATCTGAACAACACCCTGAGCTACAGCTTGGGGTAGGATAGGATCCCTTTAAAACAGCCATTTGCTTATTTTACACTTTCAAGTTTTCTCTTTTCACCAGCTGTTTCCAGTCTTTCATCGAGATCCTGGCAGTTTATGTGACGAACCTGCTTTCATTTTAATTCTGTCTTCTTAAACCCCTGTGATTTTCACACACATAAGGTAATCCCTTTTACTAGAGAGGAACACTGAAAAGCAAGGGAAAGCTCTTTGTGCTATAATCCAAGATAAATGAGATCTTCCAGGGAAATGTTAGAGGTCAGCTATTACAATGTACTAGGCAAAGCAGTGTATTATTTCCCAGCCTTTATTTCAGAAGTGGCTGAATTATTTTAATTAGTTTTCTCTAGTAAAACACAGTCTTGAAATGTCATGTTAATGATCTTGACATAAACTGGAGGGAAAAGAAAAAAAACCCTGTAAAACCAGAATCTGTAAGTACAAGCTTATACATTAGGCAACCTTTATTTGGGAACATTTTTTCATTGTTTTTCAAATACAAATAAATTTTTGGACATGAGGCCTTTTCTGGTGTCTTTGAGTTCTTCTTTTCTTTTTTTTTTTTCTATTTTCTGAACCAGTATTATGCATTTATTTTGTTTCCCATGCCTAGAGGAATAAAAAATCTTTCTGCTCTCTGTTTTAAGTAAAGAAATGAGAACCATGTAATATTCATGTGGTGATGTAAGGATACTTGACTTGGTGAAGAATTGTTTTTCAGAAGGGATTTCTCAAAAAGAAAAAAAATAGTGAATGTAGTAGCAGCAGTTAGCAGATGTATTAATTAATTAATTAATACATTAGTATCAATGTACTTCAGGTTGCCATACTATTAAGGAAAATATTGCAGGAATCTGAAGGGCTGTGTGTTTTCTTGATTCAGATTGTGCCTGAGATTCTTCCACGCCTTTGCTATCTGCTCATGGATGAAGCTGGACACCAAATCAGAGAGACTGACTGCTTACAGCTTTCCAGAAGGAAAAGAGGAACCTCTTTGCTCATCCCTTTCTCATTTTACATGTAGGAAGAAGAAATAAAATGGGAAAACATCAATATGTGAGACTATAACGTTTTCCTTGTTTGTTTGTTTTTATATTTTTTTTTCTTTATTACTGTTCTAGGTAACCAGAGGGTATCTTGAATCTGATTTTTATTTTCATTCCTGTCCCCTAAGACCACCATTCCCCTCCAAAAAAAAAAAAAAACAAACCCAAAAACCTTTCAAACACTTACACAAAGATTAGCATATACTTCAAGCTCTTATCTCCCAAAAAATGTTCTGTTTTGTATTTTTAATGAAATTTTTCTTTTTGCTTGGGTGATGTGTTTTCATACTCTGTGCAAAAGGTGATGTGTCCACGACCTTGATTGTTGCTGTTATTTGTGCAAACATTTGGTGATCTACAAGCATCAAAATTACTGAAGTATATTGCAAAATAAGGATCTGCTTCTTACTGTAATTCATTGGAATCTGTTAAACTACTTATTTTTAATTTTTTTTTTTTTAAATATTCCTTCATTCAGCCTCCAATTTATTTGTCACCTTTATTTCTTCTGTCCTCTCCCTGAGGACAGAAGTTTTCTGCTGAGTACTGCTCCACTGTGTATATTTTTTGTTTGTTTTGTCTGCACTGGGCACAGGTGATAAGGAAAATTTTTGCCTCTGCAATCTTTGCATCTTCATAGATGTTACTGCCCTGAATCCAGAAATGCTGCCTTCTGCTAAGGATAACACCCTGGCAAACCCAAAACTCCCTAAAATTGCCGCGGTTTAAAATGCACAATCTGTCATCTGTGTATTTTTGTTGTTAAATCGTGCAGATATATAAATTTTTCAGTTCCATTCCACTTAACCTGAGCATGTGGAAACAAAACTTCTTGCAACCTTTCGGGATCTGCACAGATTGAAAGCAAGAAATACCACCCAGGGTGAAATTTATAAGGAGCAAAGAAATTTAACTTCACTTGGAACACTGAATTATGATTTAAGGGGCGCAAAGATAAAGCATGGTTTTCTGTCTGAAGGAGGGATTGGAAGCTCCCTGGCCATCCAGAAATGGGCTGTTTAGAGGTACAATCATCTGAGCCATAAATTTGGGCATTTGGGCACCACGAATAGCCAGGGATTCCTGAGGAGCTGGGGAACCCCACGAATTCTGGTGGGCAGAGGTTTTTGCTGTGGAAAACGGGATGGGGCTCAAAAGGAGTGGCCAGGAGGTGAGATCGGTGTCAGTACAACATGGGCTGAAAATGTGAAAATGCAAGGCCTAAAAAAGAGGTTCAGACTCTACAAAACAAAGCTGAATCTGGTTAACTGAATCCCATTTCAAATCTCCCTGTCTAAAAGGAGCAGGGAAGAGTGTAAGTTGGGGGTAACCACGCTGAAAGTGTTTGTTAAGTCTGCAATATATGTGCATATGAGAAAACTGACATGTTTCATTTTATTTAGCAGTTTGTGCAAACAAAGCTGCTGATACTTTGATAAGGAAAAAAAAAAACCAAACCAAAAACCAAAGAACCCCCACCAAAAAAGCACAAGGCTCCTGAAGTCAGTAGAAATTAATCAACAGGAATTAGTGAAGAGCTAATCCATGTTGAAGACACAATGTTAAATGAGACCTGAGGAAATATCTGAGATACAGACGTTTTATATTTTCCTCCCTTGCAATATTTTTTCCTCTTCTATTTTCCTTATGCTGCCCTGCCACCATCTTGTACTTAAATCTTGAATGCTGGCAGTGTCATTCTCATTATCTGTTCTTGTTCCATTCTCATCCTGAATTTTCTGCTTTATTCCTGTTCCAGAGAATTTCAAAATTACAAACAAAAAACAAACAAACAAACAAACAAACAACAACAAAACCAAACCCAACAAAAACAAAACAAAACAAAACAAACACCACACCCCCAAAAACCCCCAAAAACAAACAAACAAAAAAACCCCCAAAAAAATACCCCCAAAAAACCAACAAGAATCTAGCTGTTTCACTTGTGGTGGCATTAGAAGCTGTGAATAAATAAAAAATGGGAAAAACCCCTCAAACATGTTTTACTCTTGTGCAGAGTAAAAAGGTATGTTTGAAAATTCAACGTGATATAATGATATCCCAGTTCTTCTAAATAAACATGGCTACTAGATAATATTATCTACATTTCTTTCAAAAGCCTCAGAGAGAATTCTGTGGGGTTTTAATATTAATTAATTTATTTTTTTTAATATTGGATGATGGATCTAAACATATGAACTCTTAGAAAAAAGCAAATGCCTTTGTGCATAGCTAAAGTGTGGAGTGTTTTGGGGTTCACAAAATCACTTCTGTAAACTCAAAGACCAAATGTGTATTTTTGTTGTTTTTACAGTAAAGGAGAGCTCTCTGTAAAGGTTTTAAAAATATAAGTGACTCATTTTCCTCCTTAGTTATTGCAGCTTTAAGTGACTGTGGTACCAATGGTCAGCCTTGTGCCTGGGAACATTGGGAATACAATGCAGGTTGCAGGGATTACACAATTCCCTAATTCTATGCATCCATGATTCTTTGATTCTAGAATTCCATGATACCATTACCTTATGACTTAATGATTCCACTATTCCATAATTCTTTTGTTATATGCCTCTATTAGTCTATGACAATATGGTTCTATAATTTAATTATTCAATTATTCTACCCTCCTTTGACATTATTATTCTATTATTCTAATAATAAAATGATCTAATGAAATCATCCTGTGATTCAATGTTTCTGAGTCCACAATTCTCTAATTCTGATACTGCAATTCTATGATTCCCTGATTCTATTATTTAATTACTCAATTATGCTATGATTCTGTAATTGTATTTTTTCAGGGGGATCTGTGGTACATTGATTCCACGTCTCTATGACTCCCTGATTCTGTGATTTATTATTGAATTATTCTGTTTATCTGAGAGCAGTTGTGATGCAATTTTTCTGTGGTTTCCTCATTCTTTGATTCCATGATTCTTTGACACCATGACTCTGTGATTCCATGACTCTGTGATGCAATGATTTTTTTATTCCCTTACTTATTGATGCAAATATTCCATGATTCTATGATTTCATGTGGATGTGGCCCAGTGGCTCCAGGATTTTATGATTCTTTGACTAAATGACTCCACAGTCCTTTGATACCACGATTCTGTGATTGCTTGATTTTACAGTTTCATGTTTCTGTGACTCTTATGCTTCCAAGATTCTCTGATTCCATCATTCCTTAACTGATTCTGTGCAGTTTCAGCACTTTTTTGACCAATCCTCCATTTTTTAAAAATCGAAGTCTGTGTTTTTCACCAGGCTTTTCATTTGCAACATCAAAAAGTTGTTCTGAAAAGAGAAATGTCATTAACAAGAACGTGCTTTTTTTTTTTTTTTTTTTTTTTTTTTTTGTTTTTTTTGTTTTGTTTTGTTTTGTTTTGTTTTGAGGTGAAATCTACTTCTGAGCTGCTGCTGACCCTGAGCAACTCTTAAAAATGAAGAAAGCTGATGTAACTCCCTGTAACATGGAGGGGCAATTGAAGTTCAAGCAAAGTTGAGAAATGGTGTTAGCTCACTTTGATGGCTACATCCCGAAAGGTGATATCCAGCTGTGAAAAATTTATGTGCCACTTTGATGCTGCAATAGTGGAGAGATGGGGGTTACAGAGTGATAATGAAAACACATTTTCTTCAGACTCTGGCTGTTCATTCCAGGGGTTGGGAGTCAGGGTGTGTGCATAGTGGAGGCTTAACATGAATGTGAAGAATCCACAGTCAGAAGAGTCCAAAATGTCTCATGGAAACTTTGCCACTCTGTGGGCAGCCCAAAGGTAAAGGAGTAAAGGTGGTGTGTGAACAATGTCCTTGGAAAAGTCAGTTCTGGAAGTGGAGGAGACAGGAATGAATGAGAGCAAGGACTAAGAAGAAAGATGATTTTAAACTTGTTCCCATTTTTAACATAAAAATGATCTCCAACAGCACATGGTCTGCCTGGGTAGAGTCCTAAAGGGTCAGATAAGGCTGTGCAGAGTGGACTCCTCTGAATAAGTGAAGGACACGAGAGCTCATTAAAAATTCAACATGCTTTGAAGCAAATAATGACAGATTCCTCGTTGGTGAACTGTGTCCAGTTACCTTAAAGAATGCCAACCAAGTAAGAGACACTGAAATGTTGCAAACTTCAGGTTCAGGATTTTAAAAAAATAAATTAAAAAAAATAACATAAAAAAAAATCCATCTCATGAATGTACAGGACCTTCAACTTTGTAAAAGTTGATCTGAAGGTGTCATGGTTATGTGGAATGCACACATATATTTTTAACAAAACAGAGGTACACACTCTTGCAACAGAATGAGGATAACGTGAAAAAATACACAAATGTGGGTGTTAAATATCTGCAAGTGACTAGGCTGAGGACTTTTTTTGCCCATTATTTGAAAAATATAGTTACGGGTTTTTAATTATACATTTGAAATATACCCTTTTCTTTGATAATTTTCACATTTCAGATGGTTTGTGGAAGGTGTCATCACACTGGTCATAAAGAGTTCATACACAGAATTCCCTCGGTGTTTTTTTTGGCTCACAGAAACTATATTTTCTTGTGGAAATGTGTGATATCTAAGAAATCCATAGATATTTGGCATGCTATAATGGATTCTAGCGTATAACAGTTCTAAAGGAAATTCAAGGTGTTTAAGGCTGCATTTTGCACCATCTCATGCCATAATAACAGTGCTCCAACCTGATGTCCTTGGTGTTATGTCCCCTGTAAGTGGTGATCTGAACCTGACTTCAAACCTTAGCTCTGCTCTGCCATCTTATATCCTGATTGCTCCTCTAAAATCTTTCATAGTTTCATGTATTTTACTGTTTGTTATTCAAGTGTGGAATGTTTTTCTCCCTGGTTTATCAGGTTGCTCTCATGCGCATTTAAATTCTGTTTGAAAAGCTGCCTGGGACAAGAAAAAAATTAAAATTAATTAAAAGAAATTCTAAAAGCTTCAGCAATCTCTCCTTTACTGGACAAAAAGGAGGAGAAAAGTAATAAGTCCAACAATACCATTATAAAACTGATTTAAGAGCCAATTTCAGCTTCCATTGTCATTAGCAGGAATGGAAGAAGAAACTCAGTCCCTGTTTGCTGCTTCCTGATGAGATCCATCAGCCACTCAGGCACTAATAACATTAGGTCAGTGACAACATTTTTGTGAGATGTGCTTTGACACATGGAGGAAAAAAGAACATCTTCATAGCATTAGAGAGTCACAGCTAGTAAAAGCCAATTTTGCCCATTAATAACAGTGAACAAGTGAAGATAAATGAGTTGTAATGCATAGCTTTGAAGCATAAAAAATTGTTGTAATGCTCACATTTAATTATAATTTATCTGCATTAATTTCTCTTTAGATACCTGACAAGACACTGTTTCATTTTTCTAACGCTTGCTACAATAGTTAGCTTTTTATTTCCTGCAATAATTTCATCACTGCACTTCAAAAGCACATCTATTCCTTTCGGGCCCAAGACAAATGTGTTTGTTGACTTTCAAGCTTTTAAAATTAGCCACAGCAGTGGATTAATATTCATTTGGAGCTGTGACTCCTTTCATCTATCCGAGTCTAGGCAGGCACAGTCTAATGTATCGTCTGACTTTTATGTAAATAAATATGCCTCCTGCCTGCAGAGTTTGATGGCAGCTGAAGACCTTGCTGAACTGTGTGGAGTTCTCCTAATGCAGCAGCATCCTTCCCCTCCTGCCCCCTGATTGCATAAATAGCCCTAGTTACAAATATTTATCAGCAGCTTTGTGCAGCACAAGGCTGGGTTCAGCTCTCCAGCAATTTCCCATCACATCTCAGAGATGCTGAGATCCCTGAAATTCACATCCCTGAAATACTTCAAAAGCTCTGGTTGGCTAAAAGGTCCTGGGTTTATTTTTCCTCCTCACCTTTTCCTTTCTCTGATGCTGGCATAGAAGTCTTTCAAAAGGCAATTTCTTTTTGCTGTTTTATCCTGTGTTTCTCTAGTTCTGTAATTTTCCTGCCATTCACCTCTCCTTCATAGCTCTGCTGCTTTCATCCTTCACACATAAGAAGGAATTGGTTGGAAAGGACTATTACCCAGACTTTTCCCTGAGCATGCGGCGATGGAATTAATGGAAAGTAACATTAATTTAAAATTTTTGAGATCCATTTGGAATATAAAAGTTTTTCCTGTACAATTGTTGGAAAAAAAAGCAACCTCAAAAGAAACGTGAAATTGCATTGGATCCTCCTTTTATTGTTATCATTCTTTTCTCAGGACCTAGAACTTTAATTTAAATGCTGATGTGACTTTGTTCAGTAATGAAGTTCCTTAGAATTCATGTATTCAAAATGTGTATTTTAAAGTGACACCTCCTTGTATATGAACTTGAACAGAAATATTCTTTCACAATGTTTGCTCCTTATGTTTTTCTTTTGCTATGAATCTTAAACTGACAATGCTTTACTGATACTTGCCCAGAAATACTGTTATTGTCTAATCTTCCAGTCTGATGGTGGCTTAAGGAATGACAAACCTAGGAATTCTTTTGAACATTGGAGATCTTGTTTAGGGAAGTCCAGTTTTATATCAGCAGCTAATCTGGCCCTTAACATTTTTCCCCTGCCCCTCTGTGGTCGCTCCTGGTTACAAAATGCATTTCTGCAATAAAATCTGTCTTTATTCTGACATATTAGGTTGCTGCTTTCATGGATTGCTAATCCATGCCACTCAGCATTCCATATATGAATTCAGTGGTAAATCCCCAAATTTGGTCTTGGTTCAAACCCTGGCCAGCCCCAGGCAGGTGCTCACTCGCTGCCCCACAAGGTCTGGGGAGAGAATTGGGAGGGTAAAACCTGGAGAATTCATGGATTGAGACTAGGGCAGTTTAATAGGGAAAGAAAAAGCCCGTGCACTAGCAATAACACCCCAAGGAATCAACCCCCTGTTTCCCAAGCAAGTGTTCAGGACCAGCAGCAGAACATCTGCTTTTTGCAGAGCAATGACTTGGAAAAAAAAAACATCATCATCCCAAACCTGCCCTTCCTCCTTCTGCCCCCAGTTTGCACACTGAGCACTATGCCACATGGTCTGGAATGTCCCTTTGGGTCACCTGTCCTGGCTGTGCCCCTTCCAAACCTCCCAGGCACAGCCAATTTCCTTACCAGCGTAGCAGCGTTGGAAACAACAGAAATTTTTAATTATTTCAATGAATGGTTTTGATTAACTCCTAAATTAATTGTTTTAATGAATCATAACCTATATATATATATATTAATTATAAGTTGTGTTTTATTCTTAAATTACTCTTAGCCAGCATTCATCAAAGTTGTCATGAGCTACTTTTGTAGGAGCACAGCTTGGGAAAATTGCTGAAATTTTAAGTTTTGATAAAGTAGCTCTGATATGCTTCAATGAACAAAGCCTCGGAGAGAGAGGGAGAGACAGAGATGTATTGTTGAGGTTGGACATCTGGAATGCAGAATTTGTGGACCACAAGGGCATTTTGCAGAAACTAGAAGATAAAGAAGAGACCAAAAATGACTCAGTATATGCATTGTAAAACTGCAGCCAGAGGAAAAACATGCTTAAAAGACTGAAAATATGGAATACATAGCATGAGAAGTGAGAAATCAATAACTGATAGGGGAGACAGTATTGATCAATATAATTTAGAAACACCAAAATTAGTTCATTTGTTTCAGAAAAAATGTATAAATAAGTGACAAAGTTTTGTGTCTCTGTGGAGGCCAGAGTTTTGTCAGGCACATACACAAACCCTGGCCAGGAACAAGGTAATACCTGACTTGCTGACAATAAAAAGGCCGTGTTAAAGGGATTTTATTAACCCAATGATTTTGGAAGGTTTGGTAACACCAGGACAAGGAGCAGAAAAGGCTTTGGATCTGCAATCCCTGCTCAGCAACAGCAAAAACATTTCTAGATTACCAGACCTCTGTTCACTGCAAATCCAAAACAGAACCCCATAACAGCCACTAGGCAGAAATTTAACTCCACCTCAGGCAAAACCAGCACAGTTCCTAATCCAGTGTTTAATTTTGGTGCATTCCATAGACTTCACTACCAGATTTGCAGTAAGCTATTAAAAACAGATTTTGTACTAACCATCGTGGAAATTACTGCCAGAACCAAAGAGGGGCAGTATATAAACTGATTATTGTTTCAAAGCATCCTGGTAAGTAAAAAAACTATTCTTAATAGAGTAGTAGTAGTAGTAGTAATAATCATAATTAAAATAAAATGAAAAATAAAAATAATAATGATAATTTATATTTATTTATATATTTATATTAATAGAATTATTTTATAACGATATATTTATATAATATTATATCTACATTATAATTTAATATTATATATCAATATATTTGTTATGAGTATATTATTATTTATTATTATTATTGTTGTTATTGTTGTTATTGTTGTTTTGTTGTTTGTTGTTGTTGTTATAGTTATTATAGTTAATATTGTTATTATTGTTATTATTATTATTCTTCATTATAGGTCAATAAGCTCTTCACAAAAGCCTATGTTTCTCAAACTTTCCCATACAGGAGTGGGGTTTTGTAGCAGCAATATCCTAAAGTTTGTACCAGCAGGATACCCTGATATCCTCAAAGAATCTGAAGAAATCTTGGATAGATCCTAGTCAATCTGATTTTTAAATAATTGCTGGACAGTGGAGAGGGAAAAAAAAATTACTTCAGACTGCTGATTTGTGAATAGATTTTCTTTATACAGATTTTTTTGTAATGTAATTTGATTTCAGTGCATCAAGTTCAAAGCTCTCCAATGAGTATAATTTCTGTAGAAAGATAAAACTCCTAATTTTGCAGTTGACAGCACAGCTGGATTGTTTATAATAGACCAGAGAAAAACAAAATATAAAAGACTAGTAAATGATAGAAAAAAATCCAAGAATAGTAAAGGCTGGAGAATTGAGGAATGGAATAGGCTATGGAAAAAGAGAAAAAAATTTATATATAAAAGGCAACTTTCCACCCCAGTCCCTCAAATGCATGTGCTTTTCAGTGCTTTCCCACAGATATACTTTTCACCTTTGGTTAGTTCAGTACCTCCTGTATTTCTGCTCACTATCAAAATCTGTGGCATGGGGAATCCTTTTTCTGCCTCACTTGAAAGGCCTTAATCAGATCTGTCTGCATAATTTATAGAAAAAATGGTGGACTATGGGGAGGAGAAAGAATTTATTCCTTCTGCCTCCATCAGGTCCAGAAGAACTCGTTTGGAGCCACTTTGGGAAGGTAATCACTGCAAAGGAAGAGAGTAGGTGCCAATTTTCAGTTCCATTCCCAAGTTGGAAAATGCTGCCACTTTCCCCAGAGTTTTGAGCCCTGGCTCGAGGAACAGAGGGATCAGGCACAATTATCTTCCTGTCATGAGGTAATTGAAACCGTAACTCTTGCTCCCAGGATCCTGCAGAGCACCAGGCTGAGTCCCTTCTACAACAGTCCGAGACTGGGGATGGAATAATAGCTAAAAAACCCCAACCAAATAAAAAAATCCTGGTGGAGTCTCTAATTCAATATTGTCCTAAGGTGATGCTGGTGACCCCATTGGTGTGTTCTGCTCTGTTGGATGTTATGCTCTGTGCCTGTGAGACTGTCTCTGAAGGACAAATGTTTTGTTTTGGTTCTGTTCTCAGTCTGCTCCTGCCCACAACTGGCGGGACACAGAGATGGGGCAGTACATAGTGAGGCTTTTGTTTTTTCCTGGACTCTTTTTGCTTTGCTCTGGCTCTGACTTCTGCTTTTGCTCCTGCTTTGCACTTGCTTTGTAGTCTGAGGCTCCTGGGCCTGAAGTTTCTGAGTTTCTGGACTCTGTTTCTTCATGATGTTTTGGTTCAGGAGGACCTTGTGTCCTCACAGGCTTGGCATAAACATCACACGTGTTATTATAACAAGAGTGATGTTTTGGTTCCTTTCTGTGGGATGGACTTCTCTCTGTCTTTCAGTTTTGGGCCAGTGGGATGAAGAGTTCTGGCACTCATCTGACCAGTGAGATGTCCTGCTCGAGAAGCTATAGAAAGGGGGTCAGTCTTTGAATAAAGGAGGGTCAGATACAGTTTTTATAAAGAGGTCTCATGTCGTCTGTTTATCGCCCACAGCGACATTGCTTTGGTTTTTTTTCCTTTTTCCTTTCTTGTAACTGCTGGAACCTGCTCCAGGCTGGCACCTGAGAACACCTTGTGTCCTGCAGTGCCATTCCCAGCCCTTGTGTCCTGCAGTGCCATCCCCAGCCCTTGTGTCCTGCAGTGCCATCCCCAGCGCCGGAGGGAGTGACAGCAGAGCGACCACCCCCAAGAGAGACTCGCTGCATTTGTCATCTTTGTCAGAGTGGTGAAAGAGTGTTGTCATCTGGTGTTGTTCCTTTGGTGTGCTGGGGGTGCTGTGCCTGTTAAATAAACAGGTTCTTTCCACTTCTCTCTGAGGAATCATTCCTGAACCGGCTGGGGAGAGGGGCCATGTGGGTTTGCTCTCTGGAGCGATCCATCCCCCTTTGGAGGTTTTCTCCCAGATTTGCCCTAAACCAGGACAAATAGCAAAGGGCAAAAAGGGACCAGAGGGAGTAGGAGCTTGTGAGATGGATTTTAACACCTTCCCCTGGGAAAGGGCATTTCAGGTTTTAATTTCAAGGAGTGGTTATGCACTTTGGCTTAGTGTTTAACGTGAGACATGAAACGCAAAGATGACCCTTGAGAAGAGGAAATGAAAGCACTAGGTTCTTTAGGTATGCAGCCATCCTCCTCCTCCTCCTTAAAAAGAATTCTGGGATGAGCCTGAAAAGCAGGACTGGTTTACCTCCAGAGGTTTAAAAACAAATGCTTAAAAATCCCCAGTGCAGAAATAAAATCTGATTTTGCACGTGACTGAGGCACCAGCCATATTAACATGTTACCTCAGTCTTATTCCAAAACACCAAAGACTTGCACACAATTAAGTGTGCAATGACCTGAAGTCCATTTCAAGCACTGACATTCTTTATTTCCCCACAGCACAAGAGTTCTGCTTGTCAACAATTTCATCAGGAAAGTGAAAATCAAACGAAGTGATCTCTACTTCATCACTAACTGTTGGTGAGATGCTTAGATTGAGGATGAGAAAGGCCAAACATGGTTTTAATTTGTCCAGTGGCCATTTCTGGCCTCTCCTTAATGCACAGGAGCCTTGAACTGGTGTTCCATGAGCACTTTCTTTCCTGCCACGGCAGCAGAGAGGAGCTTTAGTGTCAGGTGAGTGGCCAGAAAAACAAAAACGTGGTGCTGTTCTCTGTGGCAGACTTGCTCATGAAGTTTTCCTCCAAAATAAAGTCAAGGCTAAAAGGAAAAGTGAAGAATTGGGCAAAAGGCGGTCTTTAGAATCTTTCCTACAGCACAGTGAAAATAAAGAAAAGGTGTTTGTGTATATTATATATATATATATATAGTACTTTAGAAACAGAACCAGAAGTGAGCTGGTCTCTAAGAACATACCAATAAAGAAGCCAGCACAAAAAACACGTAAAGAAAAATAAAATAGAAAACACAATGAGATTACCCAGAAGGGGGGAAAAAAAGTGCTAAGATTTGGGAAGTAGTAAATAAAATGGCACAGACTGAGAAAAAACAGTAGAACAAAAGTAACCACAGAAACGTTAAAAATAAAGGGAAGATCACAAAGGAAATCTCTTCATAGGGATCAGAAAATATCATAAGCTAGTCACAAACACACAGACATACACACAGACAGAAGCGGGAAAGTACAGAAAATGACAGCCCAATACACAGAAGAGAAAGATCAAAAGAGATTAAAAGAAAAAATGGTTTGCTGAAGATAAGGTTGCAGCAACCTGACCAAAGTAAAAAATGACAAAAAAACAAAGATAAGGAAAAGTCAGCACAGGAAAAACATAAGAAATGGAGTGCTGGAAATCACTACACAAACAAGTAACCAGTGTGAAAGGAGGTTTTAAGGAGAAAAACAACCAACAAAACAACAAAAATAAACTGCTATAAATGAAAAGACAAAATAGTCTGTCCAAACGGTCTGCCTACACTTCAGAAAAAAACTTCAAGAGTTTAGATCTAAAGATGCCCCTGTATGAGTTAATAAGCACCTCATTGTAATTTATCCACAGGGAGCTTTAGATGCCTGTGGTATCTATTTGCTCTATACCTCAATGAGGATGACACCAAAGTCAAGAGACAGAGGCTAGAAAAAGATTATGGAAGTCTATTAATCTGGCTAATTCTATATAAAACTCATTAATAAGAACATAAGTGTGAAATTTTACTATCCAATTTTTCCACAGTCACCTTTCCAATTTGCCATTTTTTTTTTTTTTTTTTTTTGTGGTAGCAGCTTTAAAATTTGCAGCAGAAAAACCCTTGCAGAGTCATGGTCCATCCAAGCGCAAACTGAGGGGCCCTTAGCAAAGGGTCTTGGTCTCTTTCCAAGGGAAAAACTCTCCTCAAGCAGAAATCTCCTGCTTTCAGTGCCTCCTTCCACACAATTCTGGCAAAACCCTCTGCTCCCAGATAAGATCTCCCACATGCAGCAGCCGGGGACAAGTGGGATCAACCTTATCCTGACTTCTCATCTCTCAAATTAATTCCATGATGTTATGAATGAAAAGGCCAGGAGACCTTCTGCTCCTTTTTTTAAGTGTTTATTGATCACCCTGGGTGGGGGCTTGAGGGGTCACCGCCAGTGCTCCCTGCGGATAACGAGGAGGAGGAGCAGGAGCAGGAACAGGAGGAGCAGGAGGCGCAGGAGGAGGAGGAGAGGAGGAGGAGAGGAGGAGCAGGAGGAGGAGGAGGAGGACGGAGGAGCAGGAGAAGAGGAACAGGAAGGAGCAGGAAGAGGAGGAAGAGGAGCAGGAGGAGGAGCAGGAGGAGATGCAAGTCAATCCTGCGGCTCACGCTGCAGGGTTGGAATTCCTGCCTCCCAGGAGTTCCCAGGGACTCCCTGTTTGGCCCAGTCTAGGGGGTGTCCTTCTCTTCAGCCACCTTTAGGTCACGGCGAGAACGCACCAACACGTTGGAGACGATCCTTGGGTAGCTGGAGGTCCCACCCTTACAGCAGTGTCTTTCATAAGTCTGGATTTTGAGCGGGCTCGTTGTTTATGGTGCCAACCAGACTCCTGAATGGATCCGAGCACTATGGGAGTCTGCTTCATTTGCATATTGGGCGGTGTCTCGTGGGTTGATGAGCAGGCGGGGAGCAGCAGAGGCCTAACCCGATGGAAGGGAAGGGGAAACTCGGGATTTGGGGAAGAAGGGAATATACAGCTTGACGATGTGAGGGTTCAGTGAAGCAATCCGAAACAACAGGTGACAGCATAACTTCAAACAACACAGTACATAACAACAAACAGTATAACAGTGCAACATACAGTGCATAGCAGTGCTTAACTTGGAGTCTCTTGGGTTTTATTTATTTCACATGAGGAGGATGTGATCTCTGAAAAGGATGCTGCAAGACCTTGGTTCTTCAAATGTGGGTTCAGGATAGATGGTCCTCAGGGGGTGGGGGTGTTGGCTTTCACAGTGAAGTGCCAGACTGTGTGTGCTTGTTTTAAACAGTTTGTACCATTTCATACACATTTCGCATTATTTTATTGCAGTTTTATGCAAAATATTTGCTTTTTCGACACCTTATATCTTAATATCGTTATTAGAATGGAGATCTATAAAATTAAAATTAAGCATAGGATCCATTTCTATGGTCTTGAAATTTTTATTCATCAAAGAAAAAGATGTAAACGAAACCACAGGTTTTTCTTTAGGTTTAAATCCTATTTCTAAGTTAATTTTTAGCAGCTAGGACTTAGAACAGTCATATTTCTTCACTTGACAATAGCTTAATATGAGAAACCTTCCAGTCTGATGAGAAGTTAGTCACTTCAGCTTTCATGTATCTGCAGTCTGGTGTCATTACAGTTAGGTTCTTCAAAAAATAAAAACAAACCCAACCCCCCTCCCCACCACAAAAAAAAAAAAAAAACACAGAAGAAAAAAAGAAGAAGAAAGGAAGAAAGGAAGAAAGGAAGAAAGAAGAAAGAAAGAAGAAAGAAAGGAAGAAAGAAGAAAGAAGAAAGAGAAAGAAGAGAAGAAAGGAAGAAAGGAAGAAAGAAAGAAAGAAAGAAAGAAAAAGAAAGAAGAAAGAAAGAAAGAAAGAAAAAGAAAGAAGAAGAAAGAAAGAAAGAAAAGAAAGAAAAGAAAGAAAGGAAAGAAAGAAGAAGAAGAAGAAGAAAGAAAGGAAGAAAAGAAGGGAAAGAGAAGGCGAAGGAAAGGAAGGGAAGAGAAGGAGGAAGGAAGGAGGAAGAGGGAAGGAAGGAAGGAAGGGCGGAAGGAAGGAAGGAAGGGCGGAAGGAGGAAGGGGGAAGGAAGGGGAAGGAAGGAAGGAAGGAAGGAAGGAAGGAAGGAAGGAAGGAAGGGTGGAAGGAGGAAGGAAGGAAGGAAGGGGGAAGGAAGGGCGGAAGGGCGGAAGGGGAAGGGCGGAAGGAAGGAAGGAAGGAACGGAAGGAAGGGCGGAGAAGGAAGAAGGGCGGAAGGAAGGGCAGGAAGGAAGCGGAAGGAAGGGCGGAAGGGAAGGGGAAGAAGGCGGAAGGAAGGGCAAGGAAGGAGGAGGAAGGAAGGGCGGAAGGAAGGGCGGAAGAAGGGCGGAAGGGCGGAGGAAGGGCGAGGAAGGAAGGAGGGCGGAAGGAAGGGGGAAGGGCGGAAGGAAGGGCGAAGGAAGGAAGGGGGAAGGAAGGGCGGAAGGAAGGGCGGAAGGAAGGGCGGAAGGAAGGAAGGAAGGGCGGAAGGAAGGGGGAAGGGGGAAGGGCGGAAGGAAGGGCGGAAGGAAGGGCGGAAGGAAGGGGAAGGAAGCGGAAGAAGGAAGGGCGAAGGAAGGTAAGGGGGATAGGAAGGGCGGAAGGAAGGGCGGAAGGAAGGAAGGGCGGAAGGGCAGAAGGAAGGGCAGAAGGAAGGAAGGAAGGGTGGAAGGAAGGGCGGATGGGCGGAAGGAAGGGCAGAAGGAAGGGGAAGGAAGGGCGGAAGGAAGGGCGGAAGGAAGAGGGAAGGGCGGAAGGAAGGGCGGAAGGGCGGAAGGGCGGAAGGAAGGAAGGAAGGAAGGGGGGAAGAAAGGAAGGGTGGAAGGAAGGGCGGAAGGAAGGAAGGGCAGAAGGAAGGAAGGGCGGAAGGGCGGAAGGGCGGAGGAAGGAGGGCAGAAGGGAGGAAGGGCAGAAGGAGGAAGGGCGGAAGGGTGGAAGGGCGGAAGGGTGGAAGGGCGGAAGGAAGAAGGAAGGAAGGGGGGAAGAAGGAAGGGTGGAAGGAAGGGCGGAAGGCGGAAGGGCGGAAGGAAGGAAGGGCGGAAGGGCGGAAGGGCGGAAGGACGGAAGGGCGGAAGGGAGGAAGGGCGGAAGGGCGGAAGGGAAGGGCGGAAGGAAGGAAGGAAGGAAGGAAGGAAGGAAGGAAGGAGGAAGTAATGCACTTCTTTTTTCTTTTTTTCTTCTTTTTTTTTTTTTAATAAGATTTATAAGTTAAACAACATCTATATTTTAATAGCATGGTCCTGTCTCTCTTTTACTTATAAAGTTCACAGAGATGCTGTTTTTGAGTTCTAGGACTGCATTATCTCACATTCAGAAAGAAGCTTTTAAGAGTCCTAAATGTTGCAGAAATATTTTTAAAGCACTTCGTTTATATTCTGACATCTTCCTCTCTTGAAGTTTAGAGGGCAAATTGTGCCTTAACTTCATGGCTGTCTGGACAGAACCAATCTCTCATGAAAGGTAACAGAAATCTTTCTTTTGGCTTTACTTGAGGCTCATGGTATCGTAAAGGATCAGACACAGAGATGAAAAACTGTTGCTGAAAGAGGCTGCAGAAATGTATAAATTCAGAGCTGTCTAATCACAGTGACAAAAAAAATAGGTTTTTTCAGCCTAAAGCATCTGGTGCTGGGCTCTGCATTCCTCTTGCACTTCTCACTTTGACTACAGATTATCCTGGATATGTAAATGCTTGGCAAAAGAGAATATTTACAGCTTTCTAAAGCTTTGCAACTGTGACATACTTTTTAATTAAACAGCAACAATTGTAGCCCGTGGCATTTTCTGAGATTAATGAGTGGCTGAAAAACATCGTGGCCTAAAGCAAATTAACCCATCATTAATTAATCATAAAAAACCCCTTGCTCCTGGCTTTGGTTATAATCTGTTTGGACTCAGAATCAAATGAAGAGAATTAGTTTTCTTTTCTGTAGTGCTGTCTCTTCAAACGAGCTGCTGGGAGTTTCCATTAACTCTCATTCAATATTGTTGTAATGCACTATGAACTTCCTGGGCTTTGTGCATGGTGAACTTATTTCAGCAAACAGAACACCTCTGAATCCTTCTCCCACTGTAAGAGGTGCATTCTCACTGAGACAGAGTTTTCCTGGAATCCAGAGAAAATCAGGGTTATTTTCTGTTTTTTCCTCTACCCCTCTATCTTCATGCAAGTTGTTTTCCCCAGTGTTTTCTATGCCTGTGCATATTTCGAAAAAACAATCCAAAATTTTATTGACCTCGTTAAACTGTTTTAAAGATTTCTAAATAAAGCCAAATTAATTTGCCTTTGTCTCCAAAATTTATGATGATTTATGGAAAAGCTGAAAAGGTAAATCTGAAAAGATTAGAAACACAAATGGACAACATTGATCCAACATAGGCTTCAGGTTTTTTCCCATTTCTGATTATTTCTCAGTCTTATGCTGTGAGACAAGGAAAAAAAAACCTCACTAAAATATGTCAGAAGTGTAGGTGAAACCTGACTGCATCTGTCCTGGGCTGAAAGAACCCAGGCAGAGAAAATAAAAAGACAGAACAGCCCAGTTGGGAAAGATTCTTGAAAGATCACCTGATCCAACATTTCACAAGAAAGGCAACCCAGCTGGGATTTTCTAACACTATCCAAGCTCATCCTTAAAACTTCCATCAGTGGGGACTTGATTATATGATTTTGTCTTTTGGAGGCTCCAGGATTTATGATTCTACTCCAAAAGATAACTTTTTAAAGTGACCGTTTGGCACTATGCAGATACTCTGTCAGAATACAAACATACATATGGGTTTTATTAAAAAAAGAAAAAAAAAAAAAGAAAAAAAAATTAAAATTAATTCAGAGCACAACATTAAAGCCCATAAATGGCCAAGGAAAAATGCAGAGGAATAAGAAATCTGACATGTTCATGGAGAAACAGCAAAAGAATTCTCAAAGAAAACAGTGAAATGAGGTAAGTCAAGTACCAAAGCAAGTTAAGTAAGAACAAATGAGGTTTTTGATGACTATGATAGTGATAATTATTATTTTTATTGGTCAGTAATTTGACCCACAACTCTTAATTTCCTGTATTCAGGGGATCAGATTGTCCCC
>CM063313.1:70683087-70713087 GCA_032173965.1 Sitta carolinensis | reverse complement strand
CACTGGAGTCTGCTGTGCGAATTGGAAAATTTTGTTTCCACATGAGAAAAACTTGGTGGAATGACAAATGAAGCCTTCCACAGAAGGTTGTAAACACGGAAAATGTGTGAAAAAATTTGTACTTCACCCAGAAGGCACTCCATCCAGTGCTGAGCAGAGTTCCAGGTCCTGTACATCTTATCAGGCAGATGCTTTTTGTAATGAGTGCTAATAATCACAAAATGGATACTGTGGTCCTGATCCCAGCAGAACCCTTCCAGTTTTTCGGTATCCAATTTATCCTTGTCTGCTCCATCAGTGGGATAACACAAACACAGGCTCGGTCACTCTGGTGATTCATTTCCATGTTTATGGCTCCTGGAGAATTCCTACAAAAGGGAGGAGCGCTGCCTGTCCTTGCTTTTTTGTCAGGGGAAGATTCATGTCATCAGCACATCCTGCACGTGACACTGATAAATTATTCTGATCAATCAGCCCCAATTTCTGATCTGTGGCTGTGGTGGGTTGGCTCTGCTGGAAGTGGGGGAATCTCCCAGCACCTTCTCACAGAAGCCATCCCTCAATAACAAACTCAGTTATATTGGTGATTTTTTTTTGTGTAATTTGATTACACAGCTGTGGGATCTTAAAAAAAACCCCAGTGTATCAAAATTCACTGTTGTCTATTAGTCAGATGCTTTCTTACAGCACAGGATTTCCTTTTTGACTTACAGCAATGTTATTTCCTTAATCAAACTGCCAATAGTTAATTGAATTTGCTGTTAAATATTATATTTCACAGCCTTGTTTGGTCTTCAGGGCTGCAGATTTTTTTTTTTTTTTTTTGGCATTATTCAGAAAGATTCAGTAAACAACTGTAAACAATGTTATTTGCCCTGCAGTGTTTATGTTGATAACAACTTCCTCTCTTTTTTCTGACAAAAGTGAATATTTCTTGAAATAGAATCAATCCTTGGCAGGGGGGTGGTGGGGGAAGGTCATGATATTTAAGGTCCCTTCCAGCCCTAACCAGTCTGTGACTCTAACTCTTTCCCACCAAGATGGACTTCCTAGGCTGCTGGTAGCTCCAATTTCCTGTATTCTTTTTTTTGTTGTTGTAGATTTATGAGGGGAAATTAATTTAACCCAAGGATGGGCCCAGCTGAAACCCTAGAAATTGGTGATTATGTATGCCTTCCATATTTGAATTCAGTGCTGCATTTTAGAGGCAGCCTATTCCAGTATGCAAGTCTTGTACGTAATGCTTACTTTGATACATGAGCAATTTAAATTTGTCTTATTCTCTCAGATGTTAAGTTATGCAGGAAAATAGCAAAGCAGAGTTCAGGACATGTCTGTGCATTTTTTAATGAGGCTGAAGTCTTCCTCCAGCACCAAAGCTCTGGTTTTGAAATGTGTTACTTCCCTTTTTTTATTTTTTTTTTTTTATGAGCTTTTTAGATAAAGAAACATAAAGGATCTGGTGAAAACCACTGCTCTTCAAAAACACATTTGTATTTGCATTTGAAATGGAGATTCAAGCTCTAGGCCATTTGTCTTAACATGAGTGTACGGTTTTTACAAATGAAGTTTTCTAGGATTAATGCAGTTAAAATATGAGTTTCTTCCAGGAAATGGAAAGAAGACAATGAATCTATGTGTGATGCTGTGAGACGAATAAATGCTTGGAAAATGAAAACAATTTCTGACTTGAATATGGATGAAAAATATCTTGCAAATTATATGGTGAAATTTATCAGGTACTTGCATCATATTTCCTTGATAGGCTCTGACCCTGCAGTTATACTAGGAAAGTCTTTTGCTGAAGAAAGTTGAAAATAACACCCAAATAATTCTGAAACATGTTTTATGAGCACTGTGAGATGTTCATGTAGTAGCAAAAATTATTAAAGTGATTTACATATATATAGGTTCTGCACTGAGAAAAGCCCCTCAAAATTTTGTAAAATGAATGCAGATATGAACACAACCAAAATGGGGAGTCTTTGTCTCCAAATTATTTTACTGTAATACCACATTGCAACATCATATTGTGTTTTGGACAGAGTATTGTGATCACTTCAAAAAAAAAAAAAAATTCAAGGAGAAGTGAATTGACCAGGAGAATTAAGCTGACACCTGAACTCTTTAGAAACAGTCCTGCATGTGAGAAATGTACAAATGTATAATTGTAAATATTAAACACCACCTCTGTGAAAGAGGAAACACTGGATCAACTGGATGATTATGCTAGAGAGAACAACTGATTTTTGCAGAAGTGTTTTTACCTTGACTATTTCTCTGAAATATTTTAGAGCTGTCTGGGGATTTGCTCTTTTGAAGAAACCTGTCCCGTGTTCTTGCAAAGTCACACCTCCTGAAAAAAAGATACAGACTGGAGTCCCTCAGTGTCCCCTCATTTAGTGTCTCAGAGATGATCACTTCTGTTGGTAAATAACAGAATTATTCTGGTTTTAATAAGATTTCCTTTTTTTTTTTTTTTTTTTTTTTTTTTTTTATTTTTTTTTTTTTTTTTATTTTTCCTTCTCTACCCCTTAGCATGTCACAAGCCACACAGCATTTGCTAATCACGTGTAACATTCTTTCAGGGGAGCCTTCCTGAAATTTAAGTGAACTTGTCAGTGTGACTGCTGTCAGCTCTCATTACTCTTCGGTGATTTTCATCAAGCTTGTTAAGCAAGTTTTCCCTTTATAAACTGACACCAGTTTTTCTGTTGGTGCTTTGTTCACCTTCCCAGTCACTGAGATCTTAGCTACAAGAGCAGCACTTGCATCCTTGAATTTCTGTTTAATTTGCTGTTTTCACAACATATTAGGATCTTTCTGCCTTGACATCCTTTGTTTTTCCCTCGTTTTGTTGTATTTTAGGACTCTGGAAAACAGACAGTGGTCCAGTAAAACTCAGATCTTCTCTGGAGCTGTTGCTCAGAACAGTTGCACATTCCTCTGGTTCGAGGATTATTGTGAAAATACTGCAAGTATTATTGATATTAATGTAAATTATAACTGAAAGAGATGAGAAACATCTCTTGCCATCAATCAGATGACTTTGGGATTCTCAAAGTTTTCCTGAAAGGAAGAGTGGGAAACACAGTGCGTTCTCATAAATCCTGTGGTGCAGAAAACCAGATTATGGAGTCTCTTTAGTACAGGAAACCATTCCTAGGGGACCCAACACTGAAAACTTTGTAATGTTTTAAAAATAAAACCATAAATCTCTCTGATTTTAGTTTTGGCATGTGTTGAAGAGCTGTGTGTTAATCTGTCTCCCATTTCAGACAGTGGCTATTCTTAAATTGATCTCCATAACACAATAGCTCTATTGTAGATACCTTTGAACAGGCAATTAATTTTGAAACCTGACAAGGCAGAAATAAAGTCAATTTTAATTACTGTACAGCATGCTTCTGTCAGCTGTCTTTCATAAGTCTATTAATTATTATTTTTAAATTTGTAATTTTTTTTTTTTTAAATTCCAAATGCAGGATGTAGCTAATGAGGTTTTGAAATTTGTGATCTCCAGGGAAGATTTAGGCTCAACATCCAAGGAAGCGTGTGTCAGCTTCTCATAGGCTCATATAAAACCTCAGTGTGGACCCACTGGATAAATACAAAAGATGTTCCTATGATTATAACCCCAGAAATACAGATTCAGTTCTGTGCCATTTATAGATTTTCTGTCTGGTTTAGACAAGATTAATTTCTCTTTTATTCCATCTTCCTTTCCCAAAATTAGGATGATATTCCACGGCTGCATGAGGTGATTGGTGGCTGAAGGTACCCATGTGTAACAATGCTGGTGGTGGTATAAATGATGCAGAGGGAAGAATGTTGATAAAATTATGAATTATGTAGCGAGTGTAGGTGAAGAGGATGTGCTGCAGGTGTGGAAAAATACCAACCTGTCTCTCTGCAAAAGGGTTTGAACTTTTCTGTTAATAGAGTATAGAACATTTACTTCTAATCTCAGTCTGTCCTCCTCCAATACAGGAATTCTGAAAGCTCAGCTCAGAAAATTAACCCTCCAAACTGTGGGGATTTTTTGTTTGTTTTTTGGTTTTTTTCAATTGATGTGACTTGGCCCTGAGCAGGAAATAATTGCAGTTTATCAGAAAAGAAAGAGTAATGAAATGTTTGTGGGTATGGTGTAAATGATTCAATATTGGTTACGTTCTGCTACTGCTAAAACAGATTTGTAGGTGTTAAAGTCCTATTATTAGTAAACACCTAGCTTTAGGACTTATATACCTATTAAAGAAATTCTTGAAACCTCAGGACATGTCTGTGTTACTCAGAGCAGCACTGAGCTGACTCAGTCTTGTGCAGTCCACACAGCACCGTGCTATCCGTTGTTAAATGTTATTTCTAACATCTAACATAATTTTGAGTGTTAAAATCCTTTTCTGAGTGGTAGGAAACAGGTACTGCCAGGCTTTGTCAGGGTTGGAATCAAGGTTTATCAAGCAAGGAAGAGTTCTGCTCTTGAAACTATCATGCAAACGTCACCACAGTAATTTTTTGACAGCTCAGGTCACAGATAATTGCAATTTGAGCTAAATTCCGTGCTGCTATGCATATTAAACTTTGTGAGTTAAAACTTCTGCCAGAAAGGTGCTGGCTACTTTCTGGATGGAAACGCTCCGAAGATGGGATGTTTCTAAGTGTATTGTAGGATTAACAGGAATACCTGGGCTCTGGGAAGAGTGTTTATACTCAAAAGAAAGAAAAGAAAGCAGACTAAAACTAGGTGAAAGTCAGGGGTTTGAATTACCTTTGATATTAAGTGAGCATTTTTATTTTGCTCACCAGCAAAGGCAGCTGGGCACTTGGTTCTGAGGTACCACAGGATTTTCATATGTAGTGACTTTCTTAATATAATGCCTTCATTATTGATGTCTAACATTGTGTATTACTGAGATTATAGTAGAATTTTACATCATGCTTAAGTTTAGTGATTTTTTTTTTCTTTTTTTGTCTATTCTTCAGGTCTTGACCCATGGAGAACAGTGAACAAGAACAGAAATTTGGAGGAAACGAAAATATAATCTAAATAAATTGTTCTACTTGTCTGACTTTTTAGAGGTAGCAAGAGCATTGGACTGGGACTGCTAAAATGCAGGGCCACATTTCACTCTATTTGAACAGAATGCTCCTTCTCCACCTTCCCTTCATTTATCGTCCATGCTAATAACTGGGTTGTAGTGAAAATATTTTGCTTTTCAGTAACATGATTGCAAAGTAAATAATGATATTAAAAACCCAAACAAAAAATGACTGAAAGCAGTTATTCTTAATTCAGCCCATTGTTTTTTTCTTTTACCACAAGAAATGCACTAAATTACCACAGAACATTCTAAGGTAGCAGCGAAGCAGAAGAAATGCTGGCACTAACTGTGGATTCTAATAATCTCCTCTGGGATTATTATCTAATTTATAATATCAAGGTCATTTCTATTGGCTGTTAGGACATAAAAGAACACCAGGATCAATAAATAACCAAAACCTTTTCCAAAAGTCATACCATGAGTAAGAAGTGCAACAATATTTCCATGGCACCTGGGGAAAACATTTTGACAACACAAAAAATTACAGGTTTTGTGAAGAAAGTACGGTCGAAAATCAGAAAACCATAATGTATTAGATTCACAATTTTTATTGATTCTAGCTATCAGTTCTTCATTAGACTTGGCTCTTAATTGTAGCTTTTTTTTTTCTATTTGGTGCACACTACAAATTGGTTGGTTTTTTTGTAAAGAAATAAGATTATTTTTATAATGCTGATTTCAAACCTTTTTTTCCTAAATTAGGTGACTAACTATCCTAGTTTGACCAGCCCAAAGATGTTGTCTTTAAATTGACTTTTTTTTTTTTTTTCTTTCAGTGTTACAAAATTTTCTACTCAAAGAACACTAATTCTCTCTTAGGCTAAGAAAAAAAAGGGAGGTGAAACTTTGTAAGAACAATCCACATGAAATTGAAGTTGGTAAGAAAAGAGTTAGATTTTAGGTTGAAGAGATTTTGAAAAGTTTATCTTAATCTTAGGCTGTAAAATTCTTTTGTGAAGCTATAGTACAGATATCCTTGCTATATCAGACGTTGGGTTTTCCCCAGTAAGTTCATGGAATGCTTTGGGAGTTGGTAGCGTTGTAGCCACAATCACGAGCAGAGGCACCAGTGTTAGAAGTCTGATGAGAAACCTCGGCCCCGGGGATAAAAGGGTCAGAGCTCTGTTCCCAGAGATGAGTGAAAGGATGCTAGAAGGGCTCATCGTTAAAGAGTGACACCCCAATAAGCTGACATGGACCGAAAGCACAGTTGTGAGGAAAAACTGTGACAGATGGGAAAGAGTCACAAAGGCAGATCTCGGGCAGCTGCGGTTTGTGAGAAATTGAAGCCACAAGAGTTCTTTTCTTGTGAGGAGCTTGCCATAGCATTAGCAAAGAATACTTTTCTCTCTAAATGAACAAAAAAACCCTATTTGTAGAAGAAAAACCTGAGATTTCTAAGTGTTGTTGTCTTTACATTGTTAGTTAAGAAGAAATAAAAAGGTCGTAGAGAGAGGAAAAAACTGTTTTGAAGGTTCCATCTTCATTCTTGTTGTTTTTCTTTCTTTTACTGTTAGTTAATAAAGTCTTACTACTTTTAAGCTTAAGCCTGCTTTGCTCTTAATTAGAACATTTTGAAATTAGCAAAATTAAACCAAAACAAAAATTAGTGTTTCCCCCCAGTTTCGAATTGAAACCAGGACACTAACTTAGAGTTTATGATTCTTCCCAGAGATAAATTGTCATGTCAGAAAAATTGAGTTCTTGTGAGTTACGAAATGTAATGAGCATCCCAAAGAAAATTTATTCCTCCAGGACCACAAGGACTCACAAATAAAGCTCAGATGGGTACAGAAATCTTGCTTTTCATAGTGTAGGTATTATTGTTTTTACCATGGTTGAGCTTAATGAAGAGTAAAAAGCAGATTAAAGCAATCAGAGGATGTTTTAATTGTCAGCCAGTGAAGTTTTTAAATGCATCACTGTGTCCTTGGGAAGATTTTTGGGGAGCAGATGGAGGAAGATGCTCCAAAACCTCCAGGAGGACCTCTCCTAAGTTTTTAAAAACACCCATGACACAAAAATATGCAGAATTTATATTTCTTGGACACCTTTCTCTGCTGCTGGTTACCCAATGTCGTTGTGTCTACTTTTTGCAGTCCTAATGGATTCATCACATAATTTAACAGCTTTTCCCTGCAGTTACTCCACAAACACACTGTTACAGTGTTTTTGGGGACAGAATAATAGATTTAAGTGCTACATTAACATTCCTGTCAGATGTCCATCAAAAGCTCGACACATTTTGCAGAAAGCAACTGTTAGCTGGAGACAAAATTTACATCAAAAATAGAGTGTGAATGCAGAAGCTTTTTTTTTTTATTAGACTCCCTGTGTAAATGCATTGGATTGAAATGAATAATTGCTCTTTTAAAGTAGGTGCAAAAGAGCTAAATTTTGAATATGGAATTAATTTTAACTATGCACAGATTTTATTTTTTTTTCCTGGCCTTGCAGAATTACTTTATTTCAAGGTGAAAGATAAAACACAACTTTCTCCACTTTTATGGGATATAACCCCATGCTTACAGGAAAAAAAAAAATTAATTCTCTAATTCTTCACTATGTTCTGTGAGAGATCCTGTGAAAAAACTCTGAGCAATCTTTGTCTGAATTTGACCTGGATGATGGGGGAAAACCGTGGGGTATTCAGGCAGCAAAGCTAAAAATTGTAGTTTTGAACAAGCATTTGCTGTTCCTGGCAGATCAAGCAGCAGCAAATTTAACATTTACTTTTCCTTATGAGAAAAAAATTCAGTATCAAACTTACATGCTTTCATTTCGTTGGAATATCGGAAATGTCTTGAACTCCTTGGCTCCAGAAGGTGAAATTGCTTAAAATCCAAAAATTGCCAAGGAAAAAGCAGTCCTTTTTAGGCTGGATTTATGCTTTGACCAACTCTCCAGACCCAACCAGTCTAGAACTTAATGAACATTAAACTCCACAAGATAGGGAATAACTTGTTCTGATCAGAACATTTTAAAAAATGAGATTTGCACAATTCTGATATAAATTCTCTGTTACTCAGTGCACAGTGAGGGAAGTACAGCAGCAATTATTTTTTTTATTTTAAATATAAGGGCAGTGTATTTGAACCTTCAGTTCCAGAGCAGAAGAAAATATCCCATAAGAAGATCATGGATTATATGAAGGGGATGAGATGTCCTGCCTGTAAACCTATTTTAGCTACAGATCAAGATGCTGTTCATTTGCAATGAACAACAATATATGACACAATCTGTATTTTAATTTGTAAATTATGCATATTAATTAACAGTTTTTTCAGGATTAAATCTCAAACCTGTTCAAATTTTTTTCCCCCCTTCATTTTTCATTTATTTTAATGAAAACCTCAGGACAGGTTGTTATGGAGGAAAACCTGGGAAAGTTCTTTATGATGTCGAGTAGACAATTAATATTTGTTCTCATGTTTGCTATGTAGACAAAATTATTTTGTTCCTAATGAGATTATTGCTTATTAATTTGCCAGTGATAGGTAGAATAGCTACTTATTGTATATTATTATAATATACCTATGCATATTGCATTAAAAACTATGATATAAGTAACTCTAAACAACCTAAAATACTTGTTCTCCTAGTAAATGTTAGTCAGAGTACAAAATTATCTTCATAGTAGAGTTAAGATATAATTAAAAGGCAAGATTTGGTCCAAAGGGTTTGTATTTCGTATTTATGTCACAAATGAGCAAAATCTCCAAGATGAAAAATCTGGTCTGGGGTTAAATACAGTCATGAAGAGAGGAATTACTCTTTTCAACTGCAAAAGAGGGTTGGTTTATTTTTTTTTTTTCCCATTGAAATGTAAGTATATATTTCTTAACTGTGAAAGGAAGGGAGGAGCTTTCTTGTTGGTTAGTTTTATTTTCAGTAAATAAGTTGGGAGGACGAGGAGGATGCTGCCACTAAAGAAATAATTATACAAAGATGTGTTTGGAAATAAACCAAATTTAGGGATTATTTATTCATTTCAAGCAGTGTAGTTCGTGTAGAGGCCCAAGATGCAGATAAATTACCTCATATAGTGCTCTCTCTCCTTAAATTCTTGATAAGCTTTATATGTATCGACATTCAGGTGACATTTTCATAGGATTATCTGCTTAAACTCCATTTTATATTTCATTAGGAGCAGTAGGTCACTCAGATCCCTTAACTACATAGAAGTTTGGGTTTTCCCTATGTAAATAATTTTAAATTATCAACACAGAATTTAGTCAGGTTTAATTCAATTAGAATCTTAAAATCCCTCTTTAATTACTTTGCACCCAACTTTTATTTTGCTGATTGTGGCAACTAAAAATTTCTTCTCCAAATCACTTTTGAGTAGAATTTCCAGAGAACGCAGAAGTTCAATTTTCAGAAAAGTTATTTTATTAATTTAATTGCCTTAAAGTTCCTAACACTTAGATTTTTTTTCCCTTGAAATCTGTCTGCTTCTGCTTAATTTTTTTTTTTTTTCATTCTTTTCTTGTTATTTTTAAATGATTTTCTGGTTATAGAAACGTATCATCTGCCTCAGGTTTATTGGCAATGTGCAAGGCTTAACAGCTAAAATTGACTTTAAATTTGTCTTGCATAGCAACAGATTAGAAACTTCTTATGACATAATCAAGAAAGAAAAACTCAGAGCAGAATGTTTGGAGACAACTGGGGTGATCAGAGCACAATAGATACAAGGGAGGAGGCTTGCAGGATTTAAATTTTTTTTTTTTTGCTCAATCAGGCAAAATAAGAAATAGTAGAAAAATCGGTGTGTTTTTCCCAATTTTGACTCAAAAGAGCAGGTCTTTCTGTGCTAACCTTTCATTTCTCACTTTTGTACCAGCCAATTTCTGCTCCAAAAGGCAAGAATGGCAACGGCACCCTCCTGTCACCTAGGCTGCTCCTGGGATCAAATTTACCTGTCAGGAAGGAAGCAGGTCCCTTCTAATAAAAATATAAAGCAGTGTTCCTAAAGTTTGGCACCAGAATGTGCAGTACATAGAATAAATACAGAGATTTAATATATTTCTAAATAAATGGTGACAGCTCAGTTATTGCACATATCTGCGCAGCATCGGATTCAGTGATATTATTTTTTCTTACCTGTTTGATTCCTTCATTTTCAGGCATCTCCTGCCTGAGGTGCCTCAAAAGTGTGTTAAATCAAATTTCTCAATTTTTTTTTTTTTTGAAAAGTGCTTTTTTTATTTCTTTTTCTTAAATCACATATTTTCTAAAATGCAGAACTCAGTCCGTGAAGACGAAGACGTTTTGAAGGTGCAGAAATTTAACCGTGAATGTCAGGCAGCACGTTTAAACATGAATATGCTTACTTTTTAAAATAAATTGGGCTAGAGGAAGTGTTTCCTGTGCTGCATGTGGTTATTCATTCTGATGAAAAGCAGAAAAGGATTTGTCTTTCTCTTGTTCTAAATCACCCTGGTGGGATGCCCTTTGCTACTGGACACCTCGCTGCTCCTTGGATATAAATTTGGAGTTAAGGATGAGTTGGGAAGAAAGATGATTCTTGCTCTGTGCTTCATCAAGTTCTCCAAGGCTTTTGCTGAGAAATGACAGCAGTGGTTACAAAGTGCAGTTATCCATCGGAATGGATGCAGATTTTTTGGAAGCTCGGAGGGGATCGAGGGTGATCTACATGACAAAAAATGGTTTCAAAGTGCAGGCCCTGGTAGAAGGCATTTTTCTTCAGGGAAGCACTAAACCCTGGATATTACAAATATCCAGGTGGAAAAGGCATGCCAGTAAGTCTGTGGCTGTCTTCAGCAGCTACTGAGCTTGTGCTGGAATCAGCAGAAATATCCTTGCTGGCAAAGGGCAGCAGTAGCTCGTCAGAATTCCTTAATTCATAGTGCCACTGGGAAAAGCAAATAAGCATTGTGAGTAAAACTAGTAAAAGGCAGGAAGAGACAGCCCTACGAGCACGGATTTGTTTAAAGAAGATCTTTGAAAATTCATGCATTTAAAAAGCTGGTAGCAGGTTTGGCAGGAAATTGCAAGGCCTTTCAGAAGGGTGAACGTCTAAAGTTTAGCACAGACTTTTAGATTTTAGGAATCTACTTGAGGTGTATTTACACAAAACCCCATAACTCACTAATTATAAAACTGTAGAATCAAAAAATGGTTTGGGCTGGGAGGGACCCTTAAAACTCATCCCATTCCAGTTCCAAACCCCTGCCACCTTCCACTGTCCCAGGCTGCTCCAAATCCCAAAATCCAGCTTGGCCTGGGACACTTCCAGGGATCCAGGGGCAGCCACAGCTGCCCCATGCCTGTGGCTTTTGGAAATGTCTGTTTTGTAAATCTTTTTCTTGCAAAGTCCACATTTTATCCATAGTCAATGTATTTTCCTCCCCTAACTCGACAGAGGCTGCAATCAAGTTTCAAGCCCCACAAAAGTAGTTTAAATATTCTTCAGACAAGAGTACAGCCTAAAATGTGACACAATCCCTGAAGACAAATTAATTTACTTTCACATTTCTCAAGAAGTCATTGTTATTTTAGGTCAGAGAAAGGGAAGGAATTTTATTGGAGGATGCACTTAAAACAAGCATATTACACTGTGTTTAGAGATATTAAACTTATGTAGGTGTATATAATTCAGAAAGTAAATCTTTTCATTAAATTCTCTTTGGATATAATCTCCATGCCTTTAACTGGACAGATTTGATTATGCTCTATCATCCCAGGTGACATTTTTATTATAAGATCTATGGTTGGTTTTAAATAATTTTTCATCCTCAAAACATACATTGGTATTGAAAAAAACAAAGGTATTGAGCTGAACCAAAATCTGTTGCTTTTACAGAAACTCAAATATTCATTAAACATAAAAATCTGTTTATTCTAGCAAAAAAACTTCCTGTTTTATTTTGTTTTGTCAGATTAAGAGTGGAAAAAAGTTGAAACGCTGAGTAGTATCCAAATACATAGAAAATAACAGGTTGTGAAAGAAAGATTTTTTTTCATGATGTACAGATGGGAAAATAAGTGTTTATATGATTTGGTCAAGATCCACAAAAAATGTTGTTGGCAGGGGTTCCCTACCTTTTGTTTTCATCACTTGCCCATTGTTCCAAAGACACTTTGGTTGTCTCTTTTTTCACAGCTTATAGTAACAAATTCCTTTCTACACATTCTTACAGTAGTGATCAAGCAACAGCTCAGCTGTGTTGGAATTGAGAGAGATTTAATATGTACTAATTTGCTGTGGTATAATCATATAAAATGCAATTACCTTTGAGAATGAGTTTTAAATTAGCTATAAACAAATTAAAATAATTTAGAATCATTTAAAACAGATGCATCTGGCAAAGTTTTGATGTAGCAGCTTCACCACAGGATTTCTAGTTTAGCCTGCTCCTTCTGACTGACATATTTTTTTTTTTTTTCCTTAGCATGAAACCTTGGGTGGTGGATTATGATTGTAATTGTGTACATTTTAATTAAAATTAAAACATCACATGAGGTGGTTTAGAGTGGAGAATGATGTTGCAATCAAAAGCTGTATTAAGAAAAAAAAAAAAAATCAAGCCACTATGTCACAACTGAGTGCTGGAAAATTTCATTTGCAGTCTGAAACAAGGAAACTGGTTTGATTTTTCCCTATAGGAGGTATATATGAAAATATTTCTGTGCCATCTCATCCCTGGTCCAGGACTTGCTACTCCAGTGAATGCCTCTGCAGCTGATTTTAGCTGTAAGGGCACAGGATTGCTTCCTGGGCTTTAAGAGGAAGGAAAACCAGTGAAAATTCCCATTAATGTGGAGCAGATTTTCCACCACCTGCAGCATTTCTGCACTGTGATATGTTGTCTTTTTGCCCAAGATCCTGTTGTTTCTACAGCCCCTGGAAGTATCATTTCAGAATTGTACTCTAACCCTCTTGGGATGTTTGCTCAAATTTTCCTCCAGCCTTTTTGCCTGTGTATTTATGTACTGCAAATGGATAATTGAAAGCTTTAATCAAAATTTAGAAGAAAAATAAAAATACAGGCATTCATTATCATAAATCAAAATTTAAAAGAAAAATAAAAATACAGGCATTCATTCTCATAAATCAAAATTTAAAAGAAAAATAAAAATACAGGCATTCATTCTCATAAATCAAAATTTAAAAGAAAAATAAAAATACAGGCATTCATTCTCATCTCTCATATAATTCATTCTCATCATAATCATCTCTTCAGATGTTTGCTCAAATTTTCCTCCAACCTTTTTTCCTGTGTATTTACGTACTGCAAATGGATAATTGAAAGCTTTAATCAAAATTTAGAAGAAAAATAAAAATACAGGCGTTCATTCTCATGAATAAATAGCTCTGGTGCACCAGAGGCATTGTGCTTTACTGATTGTCTTCCTGAGGTATGTACAGATTTGCACTGTCACGATTTGTCATGTCTTACTGCCTAATTAACCTTTAGTGTGGTGGCATTTCCCAGATTACCTGCAGAGTTATTTCAGATGAATACGTCTGTGTAGATAGGCAGTGTCAAGTATTTCAGCTTTCTGCTTAAAATATTGTTATTTGCTACCACCAGGGACATTTTTCATTGGAACAGAGGCTGCTGAGACTCCCAGATCCAAACTTTTCTAGTGGCTTGCTTTTCACCCCAGCTCGGAGCTTTTGAAATCAATGCAAGCCTTGTTTTGTCTTATGTGGAGAAATTTTTAAGCATTAAACCAGCTGTAACTTGAAATAAAACATGTTACCAGTGCTTCCTTATCTATTTTGCACTAGCCAAGGAACTGCTTAATATTTGATGTAGCCTGGACTGTTCTGCACCGTGCAATAATGAAGCTGCTTTAATGAGAGAGAAGGGGAGAATTCCTTGAAGTCTTGAAGTGGTGGCAAGAAAATATTTCTTAAAAAAAAAAAGAGAAAATTTGAGAAATTTCTTAATTACCCCCCCATGAGAAAAGGTTATTTTTCTAATTGAAAGAAAATGGATTGGAAGCCATCTTAGCTAAGACATTTTAATTGAACCCTAAATTTTCTTAAATGACTAAAAAAATCAAAAGTTAACAAGATACTTCAAATGATTCCTTTTTCTTTGTGGGTGTTTTTTTTTTTTTTTTGTTTTTTTTTTTTTTTTTTTTTTTTTTTGTCTGTTCAAGTAATCTGTTAATAATCTCAAAGTTCTTTTAGCCTTTGCCTATATTTTTTAATTCACCATTGCTGCCTTGATAACCTGATGGATTTATAACCTGGACTGTAATGTTCAGTGAAAAGAGAATAAATTGCTAATTCTTTTTTCTGGCCCCTAAACTTCAGCAAAATTAAAGTGGAAATGTTCACAGGGATCAAAAAAGGGGGACAATGGACACATGTAAAGAAAAATATAAAGCAGTTTCCCCTTCTGTAGCCTTCAACCAAGAAAAATACAGATATTGAAAATATTCTGGAAAGACATTCGAGCAACAACATTTATTTAGGTAATCCCATCGAACAGTTTAGATAGGATTGGAAGCTGTTTAACACCCTTAAAATAAAAGCTGACAGATTTAAGCAGTGGAAAACACAAATCAATGTTTCACACCTTTTCGGTGTAAATCAAGTGAAGGCTGACATATTTTTAACACTTAAAGATTAAAATTTAAATTAAAAAAGCGCTTAGACATTTTCAATAATACATGAAAAGGTTATGAAGTATCTACAAAAGTTTTTAAAAAATATATTTGCTGAAGTTGAGTGGAAGAGCTGATGAGAGTAGTGGTACTGCCTGAAATAACTGGAGAATCATAAAGACAATAACCTCTGCTGAAGAGCACTTCTGGGAAATAAAATGATTATATGGGAGGTAAGTAATAAGGATTTAGTAGAAGATAAACCACTAAATCTTCACAATTATCAGGTTAAAAAAGGTTAGGATTATTTATTTCAGTAGTTGTAAGAGGAGGAGGAGAATTCCTGAAATTGTAATGCTTGATTTACAAACTGGAACATTCCCAACTTAAAAGACAATATTTTCCTATTTAATTATTTTATTCCTATGTAGGTATCTGAAAACCCTTGTAAAGCTTCTGTTTCAGATGTTTTCCCCCAATTTCCACCTTTTCAAATTAATGTAATGGTAATAAATAATATATAAGCTAATCTTAGATTTAATCATAAATCTCTGTGGATACGTGAGGCAAGTACATCAATTAGTACAAATTAACATGTACTATTTTAGATTGCTCATTAATTGCTCAATACTATATAATAACTTACAATTTTCAGTGTGGAACACCCACTGAGTAACAGGACATGTATGTTAATTAATGGAATCACTAATAATGGTACATTTGGTTAATCCAATAAACCCTCACGATTCATCACAGAAAGCAGCACTTAGGGATGGTAAAAAGCCACTGTGGGAAACCAGGAAATCCTTCTGACTGTCCTGGGAAGATTTATAAGTCACAAGAATTTAGAAAGAATGATAATTAGTGTGTCACACGGTGAAAAAGTAGAATTTGTGGATTTTAGAATGTGAGATCAGGGGACAAAGCTGGAGGCAATGGGGTGTGTCCCTGAGCTTCCTCTTCATCCTCTTGTTCTCCATCTTCTGTGGTGGTGTGGCACATTTGGGTTGGTCTAGAACAAAAGGACACTGTACAACACAGTGGATAGATATTGGAGAATTGTTATAAATAAAGTACACGTAATTTTCAGTATAAAAGATAGTGCCCTGCCAAGGGCGGACAGACAAAGACGAAGGAAGGACAGAGGAAGGAAAGATAGATGAAGGGCAGACAGACCAAAGAGGAGAGCACTGGCCTGCAGAGAAGCTGTGGCAGGCCAGGGAACGAATATGAGATAAGCAAAGACTAAACAAATTCCTGAACACGAGAAAACAGACGACTCGACCTCTTCTTCAGACACAGGGCTGGGGGAAAACAGAAAACCGAAACAGAGACACAAACAGAAAGCCAAAACAGAGACAGAGAACAAAAGAAGAAGAAAAAAACGCATATATATTTTAGTAAACTTTGTTGGGACCCTAACAAGCCACCATGTATTCCAGATTTGGGTCAAAACCATGTTGCACCAAGGCAGATATGTTAATTTTTGTCTGCTCCACAGAACTTCCAATGGAAATCGTGCAGTTAATCAGGTAAGGACCCAAAAAGCACATTGAGAACCCATCAGGAAGGGCAGAATTTGGTTTTCCATCCCTAAAGGCTTTTCATCTTTCAGCCATTACTGGTTACCCTTAAATGCATCTCGATCCCATTGAAAAATTGCTTCTAATATTCTGCACACAAAAATGTATCGTTTATCATGAATTTAATCATTATTTTTAATATTTGTGATTGTTGCCAAAAGTGTGAAAACAGATGTAAGACAGGTGTGAGATCTATACTTACCTTTGCCCATTTATGCTGTTTGGAAAACTAATAAAGAGGTATTATTATATTATATTAATATATATATATATATATATATATATATATATATATATATATATATATATATTATATATATATATATAATATATAATATATATTATAATTAAAATATTATATAATAAATATTATAATATTTAGGTGTCTAAATATTTCTGAGCATGTTAGGGTGCAGTCACTTGCCATGTAAGATCTCCTTTTACCTCTTTATTTTTAAGGGTAGTGTATTATATTAACATTGAAATTTTAACATATTGTTTAGTATAACCCAAAAGTATTTTCACGTCAGAATTTTCTGAGAGACCCTTCAACTTCTCCCTCCTAATTTGCTTTTCAGAATGTATAATATGAATGTCTCTTAATAGAAAAGTAAAGTGTTTTTTTCTGTAGAAAATGCTCAAGATTTTTCAAAGTGAACTTGCAGTGTTTGTTCTCTAAGGGTGGGTGTATGCACCTTAGAAAAAGTTTGGGGAAAAGTGATTTAAAAAAAAGTTAAATACACTTGTTTTGATAAATCTGATATAAAATGCTTGGGGTTCTATATTATGATCTACAGATTGTCTTACAATCTACAACTCCTTTCAAATTTTTTTCTGAAAAAATGAGTTTTTGAGAAACTCTGTGCACACTTGCACGCAGGATAATTTCCACTCTGCTAATTTTTGCTCTGTAAAGTAAATATTATTTGAGGGACTCGTATGTATGTGTATGAGAATGGTGGTGAAAAAATACCTGATTCTTTTGCTAAAAAAACCCCCAAAAAACAAAACTACATATTCTACCCTTCATCCATTACAGCTAAATCTATGCCTGGACTAAAAAAACAGCATTTTCAGAAGGCCCTGTTTTCTCTCTTTTCCCCTGTGCTTAGAATGCAGTACAAACCCAACATTATTTAACAATCAAATTCAACCTTAATATTACATTTTGCATGAAAAAAAAAAGCATGAAGCACATGATTCTCTGAATTCACTATTGTTGGTTCAATATAATTTATATTCATGACCTGGTGACAATCAATGGGAAAATTAAAATGCAGAGAGACGAATATTATTAAAAAAATGGTGTTTTGAGGAAAGTTTTCATTGCAGATGGCAAAAAGAATTTTTTAAGCTGTCCATAATTTAACAGCACGTTTTATTTTAAAATATCATATAATACTTAGAAATGTGGTTTTTTTTTTTTTTTTTTATGTTATAAGAAAGTGTTTGCTATGAAAATACTCACTTGAAATTGCTGCAAGTATACAAGAAATGATGGATGGGAATAATTTCAAACCATTCAGAAGTGACATTTAGATGGATATTTATCTTAATGTAACAGAATTACAATAGTCTGAGATTCACTAGAACAGTTTCCCTGTACAATTTCCTTAAGGACTTATTAACAGGTTTCCATAAGGTTTTATTGCCAACAAAAATCTTAATATTTCAGATTGTATTCAAGTTAAGGCATAGCTAGATGCGTATTTGCTTTTCCATTTGGGTATGAAAATGATCTGTTAAAAATAATTAGATGATACGGGAGTGGCAAAAACAGAAAAAGGAATATATGAAGAAGAGGAAAAAAGGAAAAAAAAAAAAAGAAAAAAAAAAAGGAGCAGGTTTAGGTTCTTTGCCCAGCATCTTAATACTTCTGAAGGGCAAGGAGCTTTTCCCACACAGAAGGGACTTTTTGCATCCAAATTCCCTCTGTACCCTCTCTGGTGAAGTGTTTATTGTAATTTTTCTCTGCTCTACAGCAAAATCTTTTGGAGAACTTCCACTTAGCCAAAGTCTTGGTGTCCTCTCCGCACACATCAGAAATGGTGTAGAACCAAGAAAAACATCCAAAGGGTGTGGGAGCTGCAGTGGCTGCAGCAAATACATTTGAGACCATTTCAAAGGAGGAAAACAGAGAAATATTTCTGGGAAAATGAGGTACCTGCAGCCTGAATGCTCAAACTTTGAATGCAGATGTGATCCCCTAGGTGGATTTCAGTCTATTCCCCAACCCTTCAACAATTTCAGTGGCTTGTTAGAATTTCCTCCACAATTTACCCAAGAAAGCCTGGAACTCTGTTTCATAAACTTTAACTGCAAACTAGAAACAAATTGGGATCTAAGACACATTTTATTGTTGCTGTTCTTTATCTATCTCTCACTATACATAGATTTGAACTTACTCTGGTTGTGTGATAAATCACATTTGGAAGGAAATCATGCCTCAGTCTTTATCTTTTTATAAGATTCATAAATTTATTTATTAAATAAATTTATTAAATAAATAACCATTTATTTAATTTCATTTCTTCACTCTCTCTGCTGTGTGGTGGAGGAAAGGAAAGCATAATTAGACCACCCTTATGTTCAAGTTTGTAATGCTTATTTGTAATGTAATGTTATATTCTTTTTAATTTTAAACAGGCTCAGGAGTCTTGTTTATTCCCTTTTTACAATAATGTTGCCATAACGTGCTGGTATGTGGATTATATGGATTTATAGCTTGTATTTCACAGCTGTTAACTCTCAAAAGGCTTAGAGTGTCCTGAAAGTTTTTAATAATGTTCCATATCATGACCTTTGTTTACCTTTGCATGTACACATAGTCCTCATCCCCCAATTAAACTGTTATTTTTATAAGGATTTTTTTTTTTTAAATATTTTATTTTATTGCACATTTCTTCCCTGATTTCACTCAGTATTGATATTTATCTGCAGGCATTATGTGCAGAAGTGTCACAAGATCAGTATCAAATATCCAACTGGTGCAAACTCTCCTATTTCCAAAACCATGGAAAAGAAAAAGATGAAAGAATTAATTTCTGTGTTTAGGCTTTTTTGATGACTTATTTCCATAGCACAAAGAATCTCCTCATAATGAGCAAGAGGCTACTAATAGAATGGGGGAAAAAAAAATCCAGTGCTTTGTGCAAGAAGGATTTCTACAGCAAATATAAAGCAAATATGAAATTACCAATTCACACTTGAGAACTGGGTTACAGTGGGTTTATTTTTTCAGAGCACTGTATCACTGCATATCCTGCTGTCCTGCTGGCAAACCTCACGCTTTATTTTTTTTCAGTGTTGAATCATTATGCTTGCATTTGATTTCCATGATAAAAAAAACCCAAAACATCTCATATCAGCTGAGCTGAACTTCCACAGCAAAGCCCTCATTAATTAGGGCCATTTTTTATACAAACAAGCATACCAGTTTTGGTATGTGGCTTTGTTTTTTTGTTTTTTTTTTTTTACTATTTCCTTGTGAAAACAAAATTTAGCTTTCCATTAAAATCTTTCACAAATTGTTTTCTGACTTCCTGTGTGACCCTGTGGCCTTTGGGTCGAGTTGTTCTGACAGGGTGTACAGTCATGACCTAAATATAATTTTTCTAACCATGTTTCCAAGCACAAATATCAACTGCTCTCCCCAGTTCAACCAGGGAGTGACCCAGGAGCTGAAATTTTTAAGGGAAACAAGAAGATCCTGAAGCATCCAAAAATTTTTAGTCATTCTTGCTCCACCCTGTTGGCTGGACAAGCCTCTTTTTGTGTCTCTCAGGTGTTTTAATTTCAGTCAGAGTTAAGGTGGGGTTAAATTACTATGGATGACAGGAAGTTCCCATGCACATGATACTGGGAAACTCCGTTCCTAAAGCCAAGCTGCGGGAAATTAAATCTTTCCCCAAGTTTTACTGGTCATCCAAAGGAGTTTTCCTGAAATTCTCAGCTCGTTCTCCTCTCTGTCCACCACTTGACCAAATACATTAATTGGGAAAACAGGAAAGTGCCTCAGTAATTTGTTTAAAGTGCTAAAGAGCTTTGTGTTTGGGTGAAATACATCAGAATTGCAAGAATTCATCTATTCTGTTGTGTTTTTGACTGCTTTTCTCAGAAAGGCTTAAAATTAAAACTAGACAGCCACGAAGGAGAAATATTCTGAAAATTCCTGATCGAAATTATTCAATAACAGATCAAGTGCTTTGAAAATGTTGATGGTTTCTTCTTGATCTCACCTGCCTCCTATTCATTCTTTTATGTTTCTTTGAAATAAATCAGAAGAGTGGCACAAGATTAACTCAAGTGTTAAAAATATAACATATGGCATCATCTTTTATTTGATCATGTGCCACAATATGTGGCCTGTTCAGTTGGAAAAGGTGTTGTCTCTGCCACTAGGGAACCTTTAGGTGATCTTTAAGGTTCCTTCCAACCTAAATAATTCTGTTCTTTATTATCAGTAACTATCCATTTGACACGTCTGCATTTTAGTGAAGTCATAAGGACTGAACTTTGGAAAGAGGATTTATGATCAACCATACAGAAAATGTCAAAATGACCATAATCTGGGAGTATTGAAAATGACATTAATTTATAAACTAGTCGAGGTGGTGACAGACTTTTAAGTGTCTCGTGAAAACTTGCAGATATCTGCCATATTCATTTAACCACTGCCTAAATAAATTGTGCAACATCACATTTAATAAAAACAACAACGAAAAGAAAAATCAAGTAAACTTTTAAAGTGTTTACTTAGGACAATCACCTCAAGGAGTGCTGAAAGCAGGAGAAGCTAATAAACAGGCAAACCTCTGGTTTATGCACAGTTCCATGATGTCTAAATAGATCTGAAAGATTTATAACTTCTACTTGCGTGTTTGCCTGAAAAATGACACAAAGACCTTCCTGATTTGCAAAAACCTCACTCCTGCTGGCTGCTAATTAGTTGTATAGCACCAGAGATGATTCATGAGTTCACAGCTGCCTGACATGTTGGAATATACTATACATAAACCCTGTTTATACTCTCATATTATGGCCGAATATGGTTTCTTTTCAACTTTAAAGCTTCTGACAAATCAGCATATTTAAACCATTTAGCCTGAGTAAGTGTGCTAGTCTATCAGGTGAAGAAGATACTAAGCTTATTTTTCTTTTGAACTTGCCCATCAAAGAGGCTTGCACACCCTTTAATCTGTGTTGAGGGAATGTGTAGTGTTTGCTGTATAAATCAGCAGCAGGGTATAGAGCTGCCTTATTTTCACAGTGCCAAAAGCTGAAAATTACCAGGCTATGCATGTGAAATCTCTGCTGTTGATGTATTGGAGGAGCAACGAAGGGAGAGGCAGGTAAATTCTGTTACTGAATTATTAATTTTTTTTTTTTTCCTACTATAAAGAAAAGACTAAAGGGAAAAGGATGAAAGAGACCTGCACAGTCTTTTTATCCTATGGCAGAACAAGAGATGGCTGAACTTTGAGAAAACTTGCAGGCATGTACTAGTAAATAATTTTTTACATTCTGGTGATAAAAAAGTGACTGTTGCAGCCGTTGATACATGAAAGAAGTGCCAAATATATTTTTTGGTCAATTTTTGCGTTAGATAATAAAGTTATTGCCATCCCACAAACTGAAAATTTGCTGCACCCTTTGACAGTGCCAGTTCTTTTGGACTTCCTCACTAAAAGTCCCACCCAGGCAGATTTTATTAACATCTGTGTAACTTTTTTTCCATGGTAAAACTGCCAGGAGAGAGCTGTAAGACAATTTCATTATTAAAATTCTGGTGCTACTGAACTAGGGAAATTATTTGGCTGTGTGAGTTTGTTTGTTTTTTGTTTTTTGTTTTTTTTTTTAAATGTGTAAAAGATAGATTTGAATAATGATAACTCCACAAAAGAAAACATCTCTTCACTAGACATCTTCTCCTTCTATATTTTAATGGCATAATAGTTAGGACAGCAATAGTCCCATTATGTCTTTTGCTGGTTTTGTGGAGAGATTTATATGGCTGTGGAGCCCATCACTGATAACAGCATAATGGGGTCTTCATTCCTAAATCACACCTGCTATTTGCAACATAAATCATGCTTTGGCTGTATTCCACTCACACACACCTAGCAGAAAATTGAGAGTGGAGGAAAAGCTAAAAATATCTCTTGGCAAGGCCTGGGTGGGTTTGTGTCTCCCTATTCCAGTCCTGGTTGTGTGAGATATCCACAGAGGGGATTTAGCAATAATTTACCATAAGAAGTGTTTGTCCTCTGTTGCAGGACAGCACTGTTGTAGCCAAGAAGTCAAATAAACATCACAGATGTGTGAATTGTCAGGGCAGAGTAAGAGTCAGAACAAAACCTTACAAAGTAATGCTGAACCCATCGCCCCAGAATATGAAAAATTAGAATAGTACATACATGCCTTCATATTTTGCTGATTTTAGGCATAAATCTGTGAATAAACTATGCACACTTTATGAACAAGCATGGAAAAAAAAAAAAAAAAGAGAAGCTAGATTTTGTGAATTTAATTCTATTCTCTTCAACAAACACATTCCAAACTAGGTAACTGAAATAAGTAGATGAAACTACCCAGCCTGGCTAAATGTCAAAACAATTCCGCATTTTACCTTTGTCTGTTTCCAAGTTTAACCCATGTAGTCTCTTACTATTGAGCCCCTAAAGTCTGACCAGAGATTGGACCCAGTTCTTCCTGAAGAAAATTAAAATATGGAAGGCTGATTGTCTGACTGTGACATGCCCAAAAGCAGAGACAAATGGTGCCTTGTTTCCAAATTCCCATGGATCTGATCACCTGAGTTTGTTGAGTGGACAAACCCAATCCGTATTTTGGGATGAAATATGGTTGCTGTGAGAAAGAACTGGCCTGCTCAACGCTGCCCTCACATCCACCGTGCCCAATATTCCCTTTATTTGGGAGAACAGCCAGAGTAACTGTGGAAAAGAGGTCCTGAGCCACCACTGCCCTGAAATGGTAAGAAATGGAAATAGAATAACTCAGAGCATCACCCAACAGGCGAAGGATCCTGAAGCTTTCAATCTATGAGATGACAATCCTTTGCTGTTCAAAGGACTGTACTTGTTGTCATTGTAATAAGAAGTACAATAAGTAAATAAATAAGTAAATAAGTAAATAAGTAAGTAAGTAAGTAAGTAAATAAATAAATAAATACATCAATAAATAAATAAGTTGGGCAGATCTCTAATGCTTTGTGAAATTCCCACATGATTTTTAGGCACCTGTTAAGTATATTTTTACTGCCCAAACTCTATTTTTGTTTGCGAAATATCAGATAATTAGAAGACATTTGCTGTTTTAGTTGAAGATCTAAGTATTTTCATCCACAAAACCTGAAGGCAGTTACATGAAATTCTACACACAGCTCTTTAAGGTGTATACTGGGAAGTCTAAAATTATCATTCTCACATTTTTGAAAGATTGTGAGTCTCAAAGTTTTACTGAGGTCTAGTCCTTGGCTCCTAAAAGGACATCTCCTGTGAATGATATTTTTTCGTCCTCTCTGTTTTGTGAGATGAATGTTTTAATTTGTAGAATAACTTTCTAAAGTTATTTACAGTTTCCTTCTGGCACATGATCTGTCATTATAGTCTTTTATAAGAAGCCATTAACTGGATTAGAATAAACTTGGACATTAGTTCTGATACTTTATTATTTTCAAGCATGTTATTACATTTCTGTAATATGTGATATTGTAATGTGTAATATGTATAATATGCATAATACAATAACATATATGTGTAATATGTAATTTGGGCAAAAGAAATTTAATTAAATTGGCATATGCTTTTGATATTATATGTGAATGAATAGACATACAAAAATATTGTCATTGTGTATGAAGATAGAATGCTAAATTATTACCAGAGATATTGTCTCTCAAAAGATAGAATCATGATGCATGCGAGTCCTAATAAAGACAAATCCTGAAATATTTTTCAAATTTTCTTTAAAAGTCAAACAAAGAAAAGGACAGTGTTCAAAATATATAGGTAATTTATAAAAAAACAAACTCAAAAGAGCAACTGTGAAACTCTAAACCAGTGCAAGAACATAAGTAAAAATCAGTTGCACATATCGAACTATTCCCCATGACACAAGATAATAGCAGTTTATTTGTCTTATAAATTGTAATAATTGTCAATATTAACATGCAAGCCACTTGTGTTCCAGGATTCTAAATCCATGACCTGAAAAATACAAAATAACACCAAACTGACCAGTGGAAAATGTTCAATAATTACAAAGTGTGTTGTTCAGTTGTGCAGCTTGCATCAGGTAAAGGTCTGTAAATAATGAGAATATTTGTTACAGCTTTGTGTTGAGAGCAAGGCATGGATTGCTAATTAATTAAACAGAAACCACAAAATTAGATAAGTAAATAATCATAATTTATGTGTGAAAATATAAATATCAGCGTGTTTAGTAAAGTGAAATAATTGAAAATATAATCACGTATTGTTTCTTTTGACGAACTTAAAGAGAATTCAATAAAAATTGTTCTCAGAGTGAGAAAGAACTTTACAAAGTGGAACCATTTAATTTGCCTTTCAAGGAATGGCTCATATGTTCCAGAACATGTTAAAAGTCATAAAGTGGTAAGTTTTACTTTTGTGCTACTTTAAATTTAATCTAAACAAACAAACAAAAAACAAAAACAAAACAAAACAAAAAAAAAAAACAAAACAAAAAAAAAAAAAAAAAAAGAAAAAAAAGAAAAAAAAAGTCTGAAAATCTTCCTTATTTCTTTGTGTCAAAAGGACTAAATATGGAATTTAAAAATAATAAAGCTGCATATTGCATAATGTGTGCTAATATTTGGTTTGAGGCAGACCAGTTTTGAATTTGAGAAAACTTGACCAAGTAACAGAAAGTTTACCACTTGAACAGGAAATCAATGCACAGATTTAGGAAGCAATTTCAAGACAATTAGGTTATAATGGTATGGAGCAATATAAAATAACAAGAGTAGAGTCATTAAATCTTAAATTTAAAACTAGATTCCAGTTCAATCTGCATTGGAAAAGTTCTGCCCCTAAATCCAAAGCCAACCAATGAAAAAGTATTGTAATTCATAGAAAAAAATTTTAAATGCCTTGGGTAAGTTTGTTATTTTTTCATATATTTTGGGCAATACAATTCCTCCATTTTTTTTCATTTATTCAACCAGAATAAAAAGAATATATCCAAAAGAATGGCGACTAGCACAGTATTTTAATTATTGTTAATTTTTTTCTTTTTTTTTTTTTCAATACCTCAATATTTTCAAGATGTAGAAATGAAGTTTACATTCTTTGGGCAACACCTTTAAATTCTATTTATTTTCTTTGCTGTAACATAATTCCAGATTTGGCAGAAAAAAAGATGCTATGTATTAAATACTGAAAATGATTTTACTGAGGAGCCTGGCACGTCATTCCTTTTTCTCCTTATGCTAAGTGGTTTGGGAACTGCCAGAACTTCCTGAAAGTATCTCTCTTATTCCTGCTTTAGGGGGGGAATTGGGAAGGTGACATGGGAATCCATCGAAATGACACCCTAAATAAACAAAAATGCCTGGATATAGAGGAGGTTTGTTTTCTTAAAGAATAGCAAACACAAATCTTTACTTCAGGGAGTGACATAACCTTCTGTTTTCTCTAACTATTGTCTGTAAAATTACACATACAGACAGCTTTTAACAAAGTTGTGATCAAATAACACTTTTAAGAAGCAATTTTCTCCATATTTATGTTTTTCCTGAACTTAGGAGTAGTGGGTTGTAGTGCTCAATCTTTATTACATCCCTTGTCTCCCTCTCCCATTCTCATGCATTAAATATGAGGAAAAAAAAAAATCCAAAAATCTTGAGAGTAAGAGGAAATACCTGGTTGATGAATGCAAGATTTCCTTCAGGACATATTTCCATTAGAAGCTATTTCCACCTCAGAGAAAAGAAATAATGAAATGGGAGGAAACCATTTTGATCTTTGTCCATCACACATTGTTTAAGAGCTTCCTGAGAAGAGTATTTAATCTGGACCATTTTCAAAAATGCTGGATGTGCTTTCCCATGGATGTGTTTATCCTTGTCTAAAATGCATTTATCCCATCCCCTTCCACCAGTTCCATAATGGCTCAATACATGGGGAAGATGATTAAAGGACACAGAGTATTTTTATTTTGCATTATCTTGAAAGCTCTAGCTGTATTGTTGGCTGAGTGCTGTCAGCAGATGTTGTCGCTTCACCTGTGACCTAATATGAAAAACGTTTTTATAGGTAAATAGTAAAAGTCTAAGATGTGATTAAAAAAAAAAATCTGACATGTGGTAAGGGATATCACAACATCCTTACAGAAATGGAGCAGGCGTTTTCTCCTCAAAATGCATTTCTAGTTGTAAATGTTTATTTAAAGATACCAAATAACCCCCAAATTTTTTTGAGAAGTGAGAGATTATGAGTCAAATATGGCTCAAAATTTAATTTATTGCGTTTGGTATATTTAATGGTGAAACAAAACTTGAAATTATGTGGATTGATGTGGAATTTAGCAGCCAGAGTTAAACAGCAAAAGGTTCATTTCCCGATTCTTTTAATTGAAAAATATTGAGAATGTATATCTTAGAGATAATATTATATGTTTTTAGTTCAGTAAATCCATAATATCAGTTTCATAGCTAGAGCATTTTTTTATTGGATGTTTTTTTTTTTAGTTTGATTAATTGCTCTGGTTTATTGGTTAGGATTGTTTTGGTTTGGGTTTTTTTGGCTGGGTTTTCTTTGGTTCACTGAGGGTTTTTTTGTTTTTTTAGAGACATGGGAAACAACTTTTAAAAGTGAATTAAATATTCGATTATATCAACAGCTCAAGGAGATAAGAAGAAGCAAAGATTCCACATAACGTGTCCAAATAAAATTCTATATCTTCAGTGGTATCATTTGGGAGTTTGATCCCATGATTTTTCCCACTTCATACCTGATGTTTGGAAAAAAAAAAAATCAGAGCAAATCAGAGATATTTGATCTCTTGTTTTGATCCATCAGCCCTGCTCATTTTGTTTTTGACAGTGAGCTTGTGAAGTAGAATTATCTCTACAATTTTAGTTTGCAAACTGCTCAGAGGTTCCAACCACTAAAAACTCCCTTAGAATTTTTTTAAAATTATTTTTATTTTATTTTTAGTTTTTGTTACGGCTCCATGCTAACTGCTGTGTGTGGAATATTGTTGTAAAATATGGAAAAATAGAATAATCATGTTTAATAGTTTCTGTTGCAGAATACTTGTTGTACCTAGTGGGTATTTAAAGCAAAATTAAGAAGCCCTCTTCCCTAAAGGTCTAATTGAAAATAAATGGGTTTGGGCAGGGTGTGGAAATAGCAATAGGCAGCATAAAAGTGATATATTTATGCTGTTCCATGCTTTTGGTCCCCAAGCCTTTTATAAATTCTAGTGCAAAGAATTCTCCATCTCTGTCTCGAAGAAAGAATGGCAAATATTAGCAGTGGCTGATTAAAGTACCTTAATTTTTATAAACTGTGAACGAGTGATTAAGGGAGCATTTACAGAAGAGTAAATTTACACTGGCACTACCCTACACTAAAAATAAGGAAATTACTTGTGTTCTTTTATTGCTGTGCCACCCACTTCCAAAATAAAGAAAATAAAAGGCATATCCTTATCCCAAAATGTAACGGGCTGTGCTGCACCCAGCCAAGGAAACAGGTTTATAACAGACACAAATAAACTTTTCTTATCTGAGGAAGACAACAAACAGCATAAAAAGTATTTGCTTGAAAGTACTTTTAATTTTTTTTTTTTTTTAATATTTTTTAGCCCTGCAAAGCACACTTTTCATTTGCACTTTGTTTTATTTAACTGAAGACTCCTGTTTCCCTTTGAAGGCAATGCTTAATCTCTCCACCACAGGAGGATGCAGCTTAAAGCTTCAGGGTAAGTCCTTTGAAAGTAAATATGTGTTGTGATACATCCAACAACTTTCAAGTCTTAGAAGTGTCTGAAGTGTTTTTTTTTTCCCCCACTATTAGTGTCTGTATTTCACCAATATCATGACTGTAGCCACGTCTAAAATACATGTACCAGTCATCCTGCATGGAAAATCTGAGTTTTCTCCACCCATTAAAAATAAACAAGGTTATATTTAGCCTTTTGTGGTTGAGAATAAGGCCACAGAGAGAGATGAAGAGGCTGTGTGAGTCTAGAATCAAGAAAGACTTCAAAATGTAGATCCAGAATAATTAAGTCCTTTTTTTAAGGGAGACATGTATTTAATTGGTAGTATAATAATAATAATAATAATAATAATAATAATAATAATAATAATAATAATAATAATAATAATAATAATAATAATAATAATAATAATAATAATAAAAATAATAATAATACCACTATTATATTATTATGACATTATATAATTGTAATAATTACATAATAATTATATTATGCAATATTTACATATATTATTATAATTTTAATATAATTACATAATAATATTATGTAATATTTACATGTAATATTATTATAATTTTATTATAATAATAGTGACATAGTAATAATAAATAACAATAATAACAATAATAATAATAAAAACAACAACAGAACAATAATAATAATAACTCACTAATAATTATAATGATAATAATAATTTTAAAATAACGATAAAAATATTTTTCATTATTTAAAATTAATTCAATAATTAATAATTTTAACAATAATACTAATATAAAAATCGAGATTTAAAAAAAAAAAAATCAAAATATTTCCTGAATATCAAATTATTGCAGGCTGGAAGAGGGATTATATTTTGGCTTTGAAGTGTTGCTCACTTATATAAAGTTTATGGCCCCACTAATGGTAAGTCTGTAAAGAAACAGGATGGAATATTGAGAATTATGCCGAGTTTGTTGAGGAATATTTACAGCAGGAGTTCGGCAAAAATATGTTTTGCAGGTTTATTTTCAAAGGTGCCAAAGAGTAAATGACAAGGAAATGGGGAAAAATTGGTGGGCCTGCTGCTGGATTATTTAATGAGATCTGGAAAAAAATAATTTGTTTCTTATTATGTACAATAGTAGTTCAGATGAATTTCTGCATTTTCCGTTTTGAGGCATCAAAGTCCCAATTACTCCAGTGTGGAAGTTACACCTGCATGAAACCACGAGTAAGGACAAAAAAGATCAGGTGATTTACCACAAATCAGAATTCTGAATCACAGCTGTGAGAATAGCCACATCTTTGGCAGTGCTGTATATAGAAAATGAGGTAGAAAATTACTTTTTCACCTAATCTCTGCAATTTATCCACTTAATTTGAACATGACAATACTTGAATATAACACTTACAAGTTTCTAGCAAAATCTTGTCACTTTGTGTTTTAACCAAACTAAGAAATGTCCATGAAAAAGAGTAATTTTAAAGTGGTTTGCTATTTAAAAACTGAAAACTTTTCATTTTGAGAGAAAAAGGTGAATATTTTTTTCCTCGTGTACACATTTAAAAATAAATGTTATTTGCATCATAGATAAGCAGAATTCACACACATCAAGGTATTTTAATATATTAAAACCACCCTAAACTTTTACTTAATGAAATTTATCATTCTCTGAATTGCCAAGATTGAACATACTTAGAATATGGAATTGAAAGGTTTTTTTTTTTGTTTGTTTGTTTTGCCTTTGAAGGAA
>CM063313.1:70673087-70678087 GCA_032173965.1 Sitta carolinensis | reverse complement strand
AAATGATACTTTTTCGTTATTTGGGTGGGTTTTATTATGTTTAATCATTTGTTCTTCATATTCACGGGGGACAAAAAACAGCATCAGTGAAACAGGAAGATGCACAAGAGAAAATAACCACCCATTAAAGCACCCCATCTTTCATCAGGGGTCACCAGGAGGGACATTGCCATCTTACTAATGCTGTGAAAGCCCTTTTCTGTTTTCTGTCATAAAAACATGTTTGGAAAGATAGGGATCCAAGCCAGGGCTCTGGTTCCAGCTGCAGTGACAGCCCGTTTGGGAGCAGACTCCATCACAGCACTGCTGTGAGAGCAGCACTTTCCCCAGCAGCCTTGTGCCTGCCCAGCACTGCTCCAAAGGCAGAAAACACTCGGCTCAACCAACAGCATCATCATTATTTCAGACAGGGACAGAGCAGAGCTACAGGTGACAAGAGAAAACACATTTTTACCAACATCGTAGCACTTGCAAACCCAGACACTGCCCTGAGCAAAGGATTGGTGTTCATATGGCAGCAAACCAGTCAGTGACAGCATTTTTTATTTTTCTTTCAGTCTTAAATTCCCCCTGGATAGATTACTGGGACCTGGGGGAAAAAAAAAACCCATGTATTAATGCAGATGTGTGTCAGTTAAGTGGGGGACTACGAGAGTGATTGACAAGATTATTTCTCACCATCTACATGCTCCAAGCAGCTTTCTGTGCCCATCTACATGTTTTAAATTTCTGCTCAAATTCATCTCTGAAGGGGACAGGCTTAGTAGGTGTTTAGTGTTCCTACACTTGTTAAAGAGAGCCCAGGGCCAGTAACACCACGTTAGCATTTCTGTCTCTACAGAAATTATTCCTACCTGCAGTTCCCATACAGCAAGGCATTTAAAACAAGTAGGGATTTCATTATTTTAATGTTTTGTGCAGTAGAAATTGCAGGGGAAAAACAATATGGGAGACAAAGACATTCATATGTCTTTATTTCATTTTTTAAGCAATATACATAGGCCATGCTTAGAACTAAGGAGGGACATTTTGGATTAAAGAAATAAATGTATTAATTATGACAGAAAAAAAATCTATGGATATTACATTTTAGTCCATTGATTGACAAAAAGCTAATGCTTCATTTTATTGACTGCTAAGATAATTACAAGTATGCACAGAATCAGTACAAAACAAGTGTGCACACCTACCTTTTATCACAGTTTTTGCCCCCATCTTTTATCAGATTGCCAATTTAAACATGGCTAACTCTACAAATACAAGATGTTAAGGTATTACCCACCATTTTAATCTGAAAGATTTTTGAAATATATGATCTGTAGCTGGCTGAGAAGGCATTTGAAAAAAAAGTTCAAAAAAGCCTGACAATAAGTGTTTGTCTTTGATCTAGCTTCAACAGGATGCTAAAAATAAATTGATGCAAAATAATGTGCAGGTGTTGACTGCTGCTGAGGAGGGGCTGCTTCCTCACAGTAGTCATTATATTTGTCCACATTGACCCACACTGAATAAATGTGTTTGTGCCAGCTGGGAGGAAATATAACAGCACACCTTTGGTGCAACACCAAAGCCCCAGAGCCCCACAGACAAGCTGTTTCCTGGCTCTGCAGGGCAGAGTTATTGATTTACACACAGTTTGCTGTGATGGAGTTATCAGTTAAATAGCAAGGGAACTTTTCGTTCTTTGTCATTAATCCTCCTGCTTGTCATACCATGAGGCAGTGGCGAAAAAAAAAAATAAATTTGTATCAGCTCTGTGGAAGCTGGAGGGGAGGAGGAAACCCTGCTTGATGATAAATCATATCAAAATAAAAATGAGGGTCATGCCTCCACGTGTGTGTGCGTGTTGTGTTTAAATGTCTCCATGAAACCTTCCTTGTAGGGGTTTGCTGCTCTGGTGGAGTTCTGCCGTGGCTTTCAAACCCAAGTAGAGTGGGGTTAAAAAAATTCAGAGTAGTCAAATGTAAATATCTTCAAGAGAATCTGTTAGAAAGGGCATCCCTATATATTTGTGCCAAATTGCATTCAGGAGGAGTCCTTTCTGCCTGCTGAAAGGGGAGTGAGCTGAGCTCAGAGCCTGCTCAGGTCTCAGACTTGAGTGTGGGACAAAATTCTTCCTTTTTGTACAGGGAAAGGTGACAGAAAAAGAGAAAGCCCTGCTTTCTTTTCTGTTGCATCCAGAAAAGATGGGATAAAAATAGTTGACAGTCATGAAGTTGTCTGTGAAGGCAGAACCTTTGCTGTGAGAGTTAAATTCTTTATACAGTGTCTTTGGTAAGAAAAATAGAGTAAAGAAGAAACACTTCCACATTTTACTGAGATGAAAGCATTCAAAAATGCAATGCAGCCTTCAATGCATAGGAAAGGTTGAGAGGAGTTCAGCATGAACCATTTTCTTTTTTTCTGTCTGTATTCACCACACACATAGTTTTGTGTGTAGGCTCGTTCTTAATATAAACAGTTTGCCACAAAAATTAGGAGCACCATTCAACTCTAATTACACAGAAAAAAATAGGATATTTTACTGAATTTTCTAATATATTACTTAGTGTTCTTTCTTAAAGAAAAGCTTAATCATTAACCAGTGAAGTAACATTTTTTGGCATAACATGGAGGTGAATTCATCAAAATATGTTTATTCCTCTATAATTTGCTGTGCTGTAGCAGTGTTAATTGTACTTACTGCATGTCTTGATCTGGACTTCATTTTTAATAGAGACAAGACTCAGCTTAATTAAGTTCTTCTCACTACAGTTGAACGGGGAATTTAAGAAAAAATTCACTTATGTCATGTTTTTAAATTATTTCAGTGCTTTTGCTGTGTTTTACATGCCCTCTGTATGCACCACTGTGCATGCTAACACCAGCATTAAAAGTCAGTTTAGGAAACACATAAATAAACTCCCAGTGGTTTTCCAGGCTTCTTCAAATAGCTGCAAGATGCCAGTATGGGAAAGATGGGATGGCTAAAAGTGAATATGCAAAGGATCCTAGATCACCTTTGGCTCCCCCATGATGATAGCATCAGGACAAAATCTCTGAGTGATTTCTCACTTCCTGTAGCTCTGTTTGTTTGTTTGTTTGCTGTTTGTTGGTTCATAGGTTTTGGGTTTTGTTTTGGTTTTGTTTGCTTTTTTACACTTTCATTATTACCCCATGAAGAAGCAGCCCCAAAAACCCTCTTTGGGATCCTGCCTTTGGCAGATGGAACAATTCCAATCCATATGGCAGGAGGAGCACAGCAGTTTTTTCCAAAATTCTCTGTAAATCCACCTTGTTTTTCTGAATTTCTCTTTTTTTGATGATGTTCTGCTGCCTCCTTTCCTTCTGGTCAGTGGTTTCCTTTTGCATTCTTTTTCTCCTAAAGAAATCTCTCCCCCATGGTGCTTCATTGTAATGAACCATTTCTATTCAGATTGCCAGATGACACAATTTTCTCATCTGATGTGCAACAGCATTAACTTTTCACTCTCCATTAAGACTTCTCTGCCACATCTAAAATTCTATGGCTGAGCTAAAATAATACCCAGGTTTTAAAAATACCTGATTCATGCTTTAGTCAAGACCCGTAATATCACCATGGGCTACATAAAAATACAAATAATTCTCTTTCCACTCAGGTCCCTGGAATCCTTAATGTTCCTGAATCACTCAAATGTGTTGCAGCAGTGCAAGGATGACTAGTTTTTGAGTGTAACACAGGTATTTTCATTCTTTATTACTTACTGCCTTTACCCCAAAGTCAGAGCTGTTGAGATCCAGACACCAACTCTGCTTCATCAAAAATTTAAGCCGTGCCTCAAGCAGGGCCTGAAACTCAGAAGGTCAGTGAAGCAGAGAGTACAGTACACTGAGCTGCTCTGCTGACTCCGAGGGAAAGAGGTGTTTGGAAATGTGGAAAAATTCATTAATTTCTGCCTAAAATATTTAGCATTTGCTCTGGAGCTGTAAGATTGACCAGAAGGAAAATATTAGGTTCATTCTTCTCAGGCTGAGATCTATTTTTATAGTTTAACTTACTGGTAAAAATAACTAGAGAGAAGATATGCAGAGAAAAAAAAAATCGTGAATCATCAAATACTCTTGGGTTTTAAGTGCTGGTTTGGATTTTTTGTTTGTTTTATTTTTGTTTGTTTTCCTGTGGAAGTTAGCTCTTAAATGAAAAATAAAATTTCTTGTGGTATCTATCTTTTGCAAAGTAGCATCACTCCATGACAAAATTTATAACTCTTAATAATGGCTCGTGTGAAACTGTTCTAATTGTATCATTCCTCATCAGGTTCCTGTCTCCTTATCAAAGAAATGGGATTGTTTATTAAAAGAAACCAATCCATAAGTCATGCATTGCATGCAAAAGAAGTCATGCATACCTACTGCATGATCATCTATGGAAATTATTGTACTGGTTAGAAAAAAAAAAAATAGCTCGGAAAATGAAACAAAAAATATATTTAGTCTTTGTTTTTCTTTATTTAGCAGGCAACTTTTATATTTTACTTTTTTTTTGGTTGGTTTTTTTTTTTTTTTTTTTTTACTTTTTATTTGTTGTTGTTGTTCTTCCTCATGCCTTGTTTTTATGCTGTGATACTTCACAAGAAAAAGTTAACAAAAATATTACATCAAAGCATGGTCTAAAACTCACTGTGCTGTTGTGGTAAATTTTCTTTGAACAGCACCTCAACTTTCACAGCAGAGTTCAGTGGCCCTCAGTTTTTAAGTAAAATGCTCCTTTTTGTAGTGACCTCCTGTTACTACTGAAGAAAAACATTTATTTTTCTTCCTATTTCTTTTTCATTAAAATTATCTATTAAGACTGTGGAGCTTATCCATCAGTGCTCTTACCCATTGGCCATGACCCTCTGGATGAGGCCATCCAAACACTTTCTTATCCATATAAATGTCCACCCATCAAACCCCTATCCCTCCAATTTAGAAAAAAAGGATGATGTGGGGGGCAGAAATCCAGATAAATGACACCTGCAGCCCTTCCCATGAGGGAT
>CM063313.1:70530587-70668087 GCA_032173965.1 Sitta carolinensis | reverse complement strand
TTTTCTGGTTGAACTGTCAACTTTCACCCTTGTGCTGACATAATCTTTACCATGAGCTATAGCTGCAGCAAGGAAACAAAAAAAATAAGGTTAATTTTCCTTCAGTATGCTGTGCCATTGTAGTGACTGTCTCTGCTTTGCTGCTGGTTTTCACTTTTTAATTCAGAGCTCGCTTTGATTCACAATTCCTTATGTCTCCTATCATGGAGTTATATTTTTTTAAAAAAATTTCAATTCCTGTGATTACTCTGGCCTTCAAAACTGGGTAGTTTAAAGTCACATGGAGTAGTTTATGCCAGGTAAAGAAAGACAGAGAGGAAAACAGGAGGGAAATGCACGAAAATAGGATACTAAATAATCTCATAATAAATAACTTATGTGAGAGTTGGTGGTTACTTCTTAAAAAGTTCATAAATTTTTTAATCATTTAAAAACTTTTTATGCTTCCTGGCTTCTAGTGGATTAACATGGAGAAAGCCATGTATTTAGGAATGATATAGGGAATGGTAAGATCTAACGTGACAAAGTGTTTCTTCAGAACATATATTAGGGTTAGTAGACAGATTTTTTTTTTTTTCAACTTATTTTCAGAAACAGTTTTACTATTTTCTTTGGGGAAAAGAAATTTTGAATTCAATGAGGCTCATTTTTACTAGGCCTTAAGAAGTATATGAGACAGGAAGTATACTTTTTTGCTTTTTCCCCCCCATAAATTCAGCATGTACAATATGGCTTATTCAGACTCTGGTTACACAGATAATTGTGAATGGACTTTAATATACTCATTTGTAATTCAGTCATGGAGGATACATAGTCAGAGACAAAATTATTGGAATGAAACTGCAATAAGGAACCTGCCTCTGTTCAGAAAACTACTGTTCTGTCAAGACTCTAAAAACCTTCAGGGAAAACGTTCAGGAATTCCTTAAGTACATAAAAAATGTCACAGCATGACCTTGGTCCAAGCTCTCTCTGATGCCACAAGGAATGTCACAGAATCACAGAATAGTTGAGGAGAAAGGGACTTGTGGAGGTGGCTGCCCCAAACACAGATGCAATAACCCAGGATCCTTTACTGACAGATTTTTAACATTTTCAAGGATGATACACTGCAACCTTCCTGTCTGACCACAATCAATAAAAAACCTTTGTGTGAACATCTATCCTGGGGACCTAAGAGCTCCTAGGTGTGGTAGTCCTCCATGTGGGTAGTCTGAAAGCAGAGAGTGACCAAAATTAGAGACCAGGAAGAGTCTGGAAGGAAGTCAAGGAATCATACAGAAATTCCTTGCTGAGTCATCTGAATTAACTGACTGACTTATGATGAAAATATTATCTGCAAAGAAATAATATTATGTATAAGTCTTTTCTTCCATTCATTTAATAGCAGTCTAGTCAGAATTTAAAAGTACTATACCAAGATAAGAGTGAAAAAGCTCTAGGCAGAAGATGTTAATAAAAGTTCTGGGGAAATGTTCTGAATATAAAATGCTACAAATAGTGTAAATAAACGTTGTACTTGTGCAAATAAAAGTAAAATTTTACTTCACAACAAATCTGCTGCTGCTGATTTTAAGAGCCTTATTTTAATGAGGTTTCATGATACTTCCACCCTTGAAGAATTTAGCATAAATATAAAAATAAATTCTTCTTGGTCCTCTGTTCAGAGAGGACGATAATTTCATGGTAGGAAACCTAACCTTTCTTGTTTAAGCAAACTTGTGTTTTTTACAACTTTTTTACCAAACAAACATTATGAAGAGGTCGTTAATCTGCCATCTTGTTTGATTAATTAGTGGCCAGTCTCTTCAGTTACTGGCAGACAAATATCTACACTTAGGGAGGAGCAATACCTCACACAACACAGAATTTGGTCTTTGTTCGTTGGCTACAGCACCTGAACCCATAAACTGCTCCTCAATGCCCCTGGCTGAGTTATTGCCCTGAACTACAAGAGGCAGATTTTCTGTATGGAAAATGTTCTGTATTTTTCATGTTCTGTGCTGGGCAGGCTAAAACTGGCACAGGTTTTATTTTCTCACTTTCCTCTGACACAGAGCACTAAGAACAAAGATATTAATAAATATCTTTGCCTTATTCTTTCCACCTTTGGGCCAAATAGGTCAAATATTGCTGCACACAGTCTTGGTGCACCAAAACCGTGGTTACTCTTCACTTGAAGTAAACACACATATCCATATGTATATATTTTTTTAATCTGGAGGTATTTATAACAGCCTATTTTAAACATATAGAATCACATGATGCCAATGAGCTGTGTAACCTGACATGTCTGCTTTTAAAAACAGAGGTGCACCAGACAAGATAAAATTTAACTTGTATCAGGATAGAATCAGTGAAAAGCCAAATCAGAATACATGAATCTGTCAAACATATAAATATAGAAAAATAAAGAAAAAAATGTTTACTCAACAGAACAACTTTGTATAGAAGTAATTTGAAATAAACAGTGTTTGTGTCCTAGTTTGGCCAGCCCATGGAAGTGAGCTGGCTGGGTTTGAGACTGGCATTTTATTGGAGCAATGGGAGCTGTTCAACAAAACCAGCACTGTATGGGCACCAAAGGAGCTGTGCATGGGCACCAGCACTGTATGGCACCAAAGGAGCTGTGCATGGGCACCAGCACTGCATGGCACCAAAGAGCTGTGCAGGGCACCAGCACCAGTGGCTCCTCGTGGCTCGTGCTAAAGGTGGCCCCGAATCCAGGAGCAGCCCTCAGCCCCGTTCCAGACTGAGAGCAGCCGGCACAGCTCGCATGGAGTCGGCAAAAAAGAGCACGTGGCCAGCAGAAAAAAGCAAAGCTTGTTTCTAATACAAGACTTAGATGAAATTGACTTTTTTTTTCTTTCAGCGTTACAAAATTTTGTACTCGAAGAACACTAATCCTCTCTTAAGCTTAAAAAAAAAGGAGGTGAAACTTTTTAAGAACAACCACATGAAACTGAAGTCGGTAAGAAAAGAGTTAGATTTTAGATTGATGGGATTTTGAAAAGTTTATCTTAATCTTAGGCTGTAAAATTCTTTTGTGAAACTATGGAACAGGTAATACTTGATATATCAGACTTACTTTGGGTTTTCCCCAGTAAGTTCATGGAATGCTTTGGGGAGTGGGTAGCGTTGTAGCCACAATCACGAGCAGAGGCACCAGTGTTAGAAGTCTGATGAGAAACCTCGGCCCCAGGGATAAAAGGGTCAGAGCTCTGTTCCCAGAGATGGGTGAAAGGATGCTAGAAGGGCTCATCGTTAAAGAGTGACACCCCAATAAGCTGGCATGGACCGAAAGCACAGTTGTGAGGAAAAACTGTGACAGATGGGAAAGAGTCACAAAGGCAGATCTCAGGCAGCTGCGGTTTGTGAGAAATTGAAGCCACAAGAGTTCTTTTCTTGTGAGGAGCTTGCCATAGCATTAGCAAAGAGTACTTTTTCTCTCTAAATGAACTAAAGAAAGACTATTTGGAGAGGTGAAAAACTGACTAAGATTTCTGAGTGTTGTTGTCTTCTTTGTTGGTTAAGAAGAAAAAAAAGGTTGTAGAGAGAGAGGAAGAGTGTTCTAGAAGTTCTATCCTCATTCTTGTTGGTTTTCTTTCTTTTACTGTTAGTTAATAAAGTCTTATTACTTTTAAGCTTAAGCCTGCTTAGTTCTTAATTAGAATCTTTAAAATTGGCAAAATTAAAATTTAGATAAAAATTAAAAACCAAAAATATTGGTGTTTCTGCCTGGTTTCAAATTGAAACCATGACACTTTGTCATTGATAAATTTCTTTTTTTTTTTTTTTTTTTTTTTTTTTTTTTAATTCTAGATGTTGCTTTTAGTCTTGTATCTATTAAATCCCATTGATACACGCAGAATAGAAAGAGTGAAATGAGTCTCTCTAGTTTAAGATCTAATCCAGGTTTCAGAGACCTCTCTCTTTGGTCTAAACCAAAGAGCTGAAGTAAAATATAAACCAAACTGAAATTCAAAAATTCATATAAAGGACATTACAACTTTTTTTTTTTTTTCCTTCTTTCCATCAGTGTGTGCTATTTTTCATGGCTGCAATTCAGATTGCAAATAAGCTCAGAAGACAATATTTGTTATTTGTCGATAACCCTGAGTTGTGCATTGCAATGAATTGATCAAAAATAACGTTTCTCATCTCCTCATCTTTCCATAATTTATGTAAAACCCCATGATTCTGTGGAGGTGGGTTTACAAGAAAACAGTTAAAGAGGTAGGGGAGAGTCATTCTTACTATCCAAGGAAAGATTGAGCGTACCAGAATAATACAGAAGTGATTATTGTCAATCAATTAAGGACAATGATTTTGCAGGTTGAGAAAAATTATATAAGATGAACCAAAACTCAAAAAGTTGCAAACAGGCATAAAGGAATATCTGGAAATTGACACAAAAGTCTCCCTGGCCTTGCTTTGGAGAGTTTTGGAGTTGTTTACTCTGTCCTTTGTAACCCTCTTGAATCCAAAATGCTGGGCAGCAACCAACTGCTCAGAAGTGACAAAAAATTTTTGTTTCAAAGAACCATCCCTAGAGGATGGAGCCATGGACTTGTTTAATCCTTGGAAAAATGTCTTTTGACTACAGGGAGGCCAAGATTCAGCCTTGATGCTTTAAATATGTCCATCCTGATTAAGGGCTAAAGGATAAATGCAGTGCTAGCAGGAGGCCTGATCACAGGGTCATAAATATTTAGGGAGTCCGTTCCAGTTCCCATCAAAAGGGGAAAGAAATGACACAGAAGGACAAAACTAGACAGCAATGAAAGTCCTTCTGTTTCTAAAGTGACAAAGAGTTCCAAGAGTGTTCTTTTCCCAAAGTAAACAGAAAGTGTAGCTCAAAAATATATGTTAAAACTCAAGCAAACAGAGCTTTCAAGCTGACTAATATTTAAATTATTTTCAATACTCATTAACTATTTTTATATTTATTATTATATTTAATAATTATATATTTATATAAGTAACATATATAAGTACTTATAGATATTTATATAAGTATATATAATTATATACTTATTCATGCTGATAACCATTGATGCAGTTACAGTATGATGTATGACATTATTAAAAAATAAATTTTAATTACGAATAATAATATAATAATAAATTTACATAGACAAATAAAATAGATTACTACATGCATACACAAAACTGTGTGTGGTGGGCATCAAATTGTTCTAGCAAATAAAGGAGAGGAGCCCATATAAAATTGTATTTCAGTGTACGTTTCAGAGCATGACAACAATATAAATCTTGGAAGAAAATTTAAAAAAATGTGTCATACAGCAATACAATTCTTGAAATGTATACTGAATGTATAAACCCCCGTTGTATATGGGTATATATTTATTGTGTATGAAAAGATATTTTTGACTGATGAGGAATAAAAAAAAGAAATTAGATACTGAAGTTTACATGACATGAATACATAGAAAAATTCCCCATGCTAAGAATTTTCTTGATATCATAAATTTGTGCTTCTCTGAAGTAAACATTATTCACAACATTTTATTTTGACTGATTGTCATAGTTTGGGACAAAGCATGAAAGTCAGTTCCACTTATATGATTTAATGATGAACGTGAGTGAAACCCCTGTTTGAATTCTGACTGAGAGATTAAAGGGGAGTGGCTGCAAGGGGAAAACTGACTTTCAAAATGCAGAGTTTGCCCTCCTTGGCTCCACGTGCTTCCCAAGGCTGTTGACACCAAGCCCTGGACCCAGCCTGATGTGGCAGCTCCTCTCCGGTCGGGATGATCCCTCTACAGCCCTTTGGGGGATTTTCCTCATCCAGGATTGCAGTCTGGTTTCCCAGGCCTGGAGCTTCTGAGTTTCTAGAGCTCTGTTTTTTCAAACAACTGACCTTGTTTCTCAAAAAAACGATACAATTTTTTTTTACCTTGTTCCTGTGGCTGCAATCACGTCAGGGTCACCAGATATCACTGTGGAGAATAACACACAACATAAAATTTTGTTGTGCTTGGAGAGATCAGTTTGACTCTGTTTATTATCAGGGGTTGCTCCCTTTTATACACTTTGCCACTGAGATTGGTGAACGAGCGACAGAACTCTTCACCCACACTGCTCAAACCAGAGGGACAGCAAAAGAAAGTCTGTCCCACAGAAAGAATTCCAAACGTGAGTATCTGTACCAAAACAATCCTGGTGTTTATGTTCAAGCTGTGGGAACAAGCTGCAGAAACCCAAAACATCAGGAAAAAACAGTGCTCTAGAAACTCACAAGCTCCAGGCCTGGAAAACCAGACTACACAGGATCACAATTTGCCTGGCTGCTGCTTTCCCCCTCACAAGGAGCATTTTCTTCATATTTGGTCCCAGCTCCTGGCAATCTCGTTTCTCTTCAAAAAATTATTCAGCTCATTCTGGGCTGTTTCTTCACAATCATAGATGGGCAAGGGAATTTATTTTGTGCATGCAGCTGGGAGCCACAGCTTTTGGCTGCAGCATGGAGAGATGCCTGAATGCTTGTGGCTCTTGCCTAACAGGAATCTTAAGGGTGTCTCATGGTTTAATATTTCAGATATGTTTGATAGGACATTTACTTTTTATATTTTCTGAGTTTAATCATATAATCAAATAGTGTACCGTTATCATTGTAATGAAAAAAAAAACAGTTTCAAGTTAGGAAATGTGCAAAAGATTTTTGCTTTTTCTTCTTGATGAGCTGTAGATTTTGTAGTGATTTGAGGCAGAGATTGTTTTCTCACATCAAAATAAATTTTGTTGTGTGACTTAAAATATTAATTGGCTTTAAATAGATAAGGTCCTCACCTTTGCACAGAATACAATTTTGAATTTCATTTTAAATCACATTGTAAAGAGCATTAGGCACATATTAAAGTTTTAGATTGTATAAACAGTGTTGCATTGCTTCCACTTTTCTGTTGAAGTGCTACAGATTGTCCTTGAGATTATATATGTATATATATATATGTGTATATGTATATGTGTATGTATATGTGTATGTATATGTATATGTATATGTATATGTATATGTATATGTATATGTGTATATATATGTATATATATGTATGTATGTATGATATATATTTATATTATATATACATACATGCATATCACTACAAATATAAATATAAATAAATATATAAATATTGCTATATAATTATATAAAAATGTATTACTTATATTTATAATTATATGTATAGTTATATAAAATTAATATTATATAAATGTAGCTATAACTCTAAATATAAAAAATAGAAATATAAAATGCTGCACATTTTCCACTGTTGCAGATCATCCAGGAAGCTTCAGGTCTGGGTAAGAATGATCCAAAGGAAACATTTATATATCTTTTAGTTAATAAAGGCAAAGGCACTGAAAATAGCAAAGGAGATGGATATAAACATAAATGCTTTCATTAATAACTGACATGTAGTTTATTTGATTTATAAATTAAAAAATATACATTCAAGCATATAAATACGTATATTTTAATTAGTGGCAAATGTATCTTTGTCTAGTCATTATTTAGTCTTTTCCACACACACATTCTCTTGTGTGTAAGTGAAACTCAGAAGTAATCCAGGGTATTATAAATATTTTTGAAATACATTTAGTGGAATTTATGTGATTCTTAAAGTCATACAAGATGAATAACGTGGTCCAAAAGAGAAATTGTTAAAGTATTTTGTCATCCACCCTCATGGAGGTTTAATTATATCAATACACAGGAAAGGACTAAGTATGAATGAAATGTATATTTGATTATTTATTAAACATATTTTATAGAGCTGGCATTCAAAATGCTTTTCAGTGTACTTTAGTGGCATCCAGACTTCATTCATTTCAGCTTTTGATGTGAAGCAATTACTGAAGATGTTTTGAAGAAACATCTGCATAAAACACAGGAATCTTTATGTTACTTTGTGCACATACGCAGACATTTAAACATCTTTAGCAATATTGGCATGTAATATTTAAGCTTGTTTATGAAAGATGATAAGCATCTTGTACGTCTGTTTTGGCATTTCTCTGAAGTAGCTCAAAATAAGCTGGGTCTTAGGAAAAAAAATCCTGTTTGTAGGTGTCAGATTTCTCATCTGAATTCCCAGGGGATCAGTGATACCTGCTTTGTCGGTGTTTGCCCAGCTGGTTCTCAGACTTGGCTGAGCAAGGGTCACGTTCCATGTTTTTGTCTTGGGCGGTCTGGTTTGCTCATTGTTGGGCAGTTATTTTGGAGAGCTGCTGGAAGTTCAGCTTTCAGGGGAAAAGTTGGATTTTTATGGAACTCTTACTGAGCCGAGGTGCCCCAGGGATGCTCTGAGTCTAGGAGAGAAATTCCCAGGCCAGGCTGGGATAGGCAGCAGCTGAGCTGCAGATGATCTGAGGTAGGGGGGCATCCTCTGCTCCAGAAATCCAGGACAGGTTTAATTCCCAGAAAAACACAGGTGCATTAAGAAGAAACATCTTGAAATATCTTGGATGTGCCTGGTTCTTGGATTAGGTGTAGGATATCCAGCTAAAAAGAGAAACAACAACAAAAAGAAAAGCCGTGAAGAAGTTTGGAGATTTAACCAAATTAATGTTAATCCAAACTGATTCACTATTAACATGGATTTCCAAGATTTATATAATTATCTTTATTTTTTTTTTTCATTTACTTGAATTTTCATGACTGTTTCAGTCAGGTGTGGAAATTCAGTTTTTTGTGGCTGCTGTTATGTAAACTGGTTGCTCTTGTCTCTTCACACTTTCTAAATCACTTAGAGAGGAGATAGAAGAGCAGTGAATTTCAGACATAGAAATTGTAATAGGATCCATAATAGAAACACATAAATACACACACTCTGCTTTCCATCCCCTGTGGAGAGGGAGTTTTTGTTTTCTTGTGAAATGGTTACAGATGGGACAGGAATTGCCATAAGCAACTCACAGCCTTTCTTTGCTGAATCTCTTCTGAACTGCAGAGGCCACATTTTCAGAAGCAAGAAATGATTGAATAGCTGTCATTAACCAGATGACATAAAATAGAAGAAGAGTTAGAAGCCCCTATTCAGTTGCAAATTTCTTGCTAAGTACCAATTAATTTCGTTTCAGAAGCTTTCAACATCTGAGAATTTCTACTAGGAAGAATCCCATATTGTATTTATTTAGTAGAAGTGGCTAGTGGCAGTTTACATTACTCATAAGTGTGGGTTTTGTTTTCATTTAAAAAAAAAATATGAATTAAGTCGTCCAAAATAAAAAAGGCTTTAGAAAATAAAGGACTGTTCATAGATCTTTCTCTGGCAGCAGTAAGAGACTGTGTCTTCTCTAAACTAAATATTTTCAATATACAAGAAATGACAAGGAGAGTCACTGTGCAGCAGTGCCATTGTGTTTGCTGTTTTATTAGTATTGTTTTTTTTGTGGTAAAGTAATGCAATTTTGTTACTGGCACACCAATGATTTTTTTTTTTCTCAGTTTATCCAGAGAAAGCAGATTCATAAGTTAATTCAGGTGTAGGTGGCAGATATTTCTGTACAAAAACTGAACCCAGACAGTAGGCTCCTAACTGTCTGTGAAATACAACCCCTTCCTGTTAACCCCATGACTGCATTCTTCACCATTTTCAGTTTGGATAAATTAACACATCAATGTCAACCCAGACTGTTTTTTGAAATAAAGCATCCTCTTTCTTTCTCATTGAAAAAGAAATTAATATTCGCTAGGAGAGACTTTTTTATGGAAATAAATTACTTTTCATTATCACAGATTTCTGTGTGTTTTTACCTTGAGCCTTGATAGCTGGATTTTCTGTATTTCCTTCCCAGCTAAAGACAATGAGAAGAGCCTATAAATATAAGGAAAAAAAGCCTTAAAGTAAGCCTAGATTGTACTCAGGAGCAGAAAATCAGGAATACCATGGGGGCTTTTTGATGGATGCAGAGCACTGTCCTACAAAGTTTCAGGATAAAGATAATTAGCTATTAATTTACCACAGCAAACTATGCTATTACAATCACACTGCCCAGGGAGAAGGAGTCCTAATTGCTTCAGCACACTTCCAAATGAAATAATTCTTCTGTCCAGAGTGCATGTTTGTCTAGCAATCGTCACTTATTAATTATAGAAATGGAACATGCTGTATCTGGGGGAATTAAAAAGGGGTGATGTAATCGGAAAGCAAACAATAGTGCAAAAAAACTCGAAGTCTGTGCAACAGTGAGCAGATAAATGGTGTTCCTGCCCATCTTGTGCACATGATAATTGCACTGTCGAGGGGTTCCTGAGAGCCCTCCAAGAATGTACGTCATCCTTTAAATGCCTTTTCCGTGCATTTATGGGGATAATGGCATTTTTATGCTGTTATTTCACAAAGAAGCCAAGGCAAACCGCTTCTCTAACACACACAGAAGTTGACACACGTGCTGTTGGATGCAGTTAAAGGATTCTTTCTGCTGCTGCTTCACTTCTGAGGCAGGACTAGGCTGATTTCTGCTCGGCATGAAGAAGAAATCAGATTGGAAATGTCAGGGAGCCAATGACTGGAACTGATCATCGGCAATGTCTTTTTCAGAGCTGAGTTGTTTGTCAAACACACCTGTCTGCTCCCCTTTTTCTTGATGTCTATTGCTTTTTAGGTACTTCTAAACAGATCTTGAAAACAAGTAAAACTGCAGACGGTGGAAAAATAAAGACACAGTTCTACACCCATATTGATTTTTTTGCCCAAGTGCTGAAGACACACTGCTACAGCACTGTCTATATTTCCTGCCATACTCTTGCAGGAAATTTCACCAATTTATTTCATAAGCGTGCAAAATGTTACAGTACATTTCATATGTAATACTGTTCTCTTTGTTTCCTCCCCATCCCCACCACCTGCTGTGTAATCTGGAAATTAGGAGAGCAAAATTCAGCACTGATTTTTAATGATTCGTCCTAAACCATCCAGAATAAATGCCTTGCAATAAAATGTTGCAAAATTATTAAAATGACCTAATCCCTTCAGACACATAATTTCATCTGCGTAATTTTTTCTCCTCGGTTAATTTTTGAGGCACTAAGATTGTAGCAATAAAGACTCTGACATATAAAGCAATTATTTTTTTCCCAAATTGTCATTTCCTCTTTTGTTTGTTTTTTTTTAAATATGATTATTTACAGTTATTTACAGAGCTAAAAAAAAATTAAAATTAAAAAAGAGCACACTCTATAACAGAGTCTAAAGCATAAAAAGAGGAATGAAGACTTCCTTCAGCGTGTTCTGGGGAATATGGTAAAATTTACTTAATGTTCCTGCAAAGGAAGAGCAAAAAACCAATCAACACCCCCAGAAGTGCTGAAAACCCACGTGGATGTGGCACTTTGGGGACACGAGGTGAACACAGATGTGGGGAGGTCAATGGTGGCATGCAGTGACTTTGGAGGTCTTTTCCAGCCTTAATAATGTCATGATTTTATGCTTCTTGTATCACACGACCCTTACAAGGTCTCATGTTTATTTTATGGGTTTATTTATCAAAGTGACAGGTTAGAAAAGCATGGGTTTTTTTTCCTATGTCATTTCATCACTTTCTCTCACTTAACCTGGGCTTTACAGGCAGGGCTGAATTAATTATTTCACATCTGTCCTGGAAGATAAGGAGTTTGCTCAACAGCAACCTGTGGCATTATTTGAAGATGACGAGAGTGCACAGGCCAGGCAGGGTTATTTTTTTGAATTTCAGGTTCAGTTCCCTGTAATGGACTTGACTGCACAACAAAATCATCAATAAATTTAAAGTGAGTCTCTAAATCACAGGATGTGGGGTGACTTCCAATAAGCCCTGCTATTCCACTTTTCTAACAGACAAAAAATCCTCAAAGGAGCCCTTGCATTTATAAGGTAGTAGACCGATGATGGTAAATTACGTGTCAGAAATTAAGAAAACCATTGTATGAATTTTTAGGCCATTACAAGTTGTGGGATGGTTTTATATCTCTATCCATTGCTGAGCCTTTGATTTTTGGTACAGTTGCATACCTGCTTTTCTACTAAGCTGTCATGTACATCTAAAGTAGAGAGGAGAATTCTGGAAGATCTAAAGACTGAAAGTTGATAACCACATGTGCAGAAGATCATTGAGACTTTAACACATCTCTCTATACACTGATATTCTATTATTTTGTGCATTCTTCATGTTAGTCTATATTCTTTCAATAAACCTTACTTTTATACCCAAGGGCAGTAAGCAGCAGCAGTGAGGTGGTAATATAGACAAATTTTAAATGGTTCCATTTAAAATGTGCACATTTCACTTGCCTTTTACACTTGAATTCAGTCAGAACACAATTTACTGTTTCACATAAAAACGGCACAGATTGGAATCTTTAAATTACCCCAGGGGAAAAAAAAAAGGACAAGGGGGAAGGAAAGAACAAAAGGGGAGAGTATTCTAAAATAACTTTTTCCCTTTGATACCTCATTTTTACTAATATTGCCTAAAGATTGCTGCTTTGTGTTGTCCAAAAATTATTTATTGTATTTATTTTTCCCTGTGATTTTTTTTTTTTCAAATATTATTGAAGCATGCTGTCAGTTCTCTAACTGACATTTTAAGGAATGGTTCACACAGACTTCAAATCTTATTCCTGTAGGATAGGGTTGCAGGAGGCAAATTCAGGGTATTTTTAGAGAAAGGGAAACAAACCTTTCTCTGAGAAGGAAAGGAAGGTTTGCATACTTTGGAAACCTGAGTTTCATCTCTCAGAGATTCTTGTCCTGGAACTGGGTGTTATTGCATGGGTTAAAATATCCATGCTGTTGTTGTATAATTAATTAGACTGTGAAAGAAAAGCTTTGTTGACTGTCCCCAAAAACCCAGTCCACAAAGGGAATTTTAGGGAATGCATGGAAATTTGTATTGTAGAGGCTGGATGGGTTTGAGTTAGCTTCTGTTGTATGAAATCTCATCCCAGGCCATTGGTAAGAGTTGCCCCCAAAGTCATGCCTGGAATTGGGGTGGTGGTGGCACCTCCTGACAGAGGCTGTCATGGATAAGGCTGTGCCCTACAGAGCTCATATTTATAAACTTTAGTGTTGGGGAGGTGCATAAATTATTTCAGTGCTGTCAGAAGCACTGATATTCACATCTCTGCTCTGCAGAACGTGCTGCTGCACCATACCTTCTGCAAATTTGGACTTCATAAGGAAATAAGTAGTATTTGACTCATTCCTCCCCACAGGAATCTGAACTCTTATTTTTTTCTCAGCTACAGTGACACTTCTCTTCAGAGAGAATAGTTTTTACTGACAGACATATAAGAAATATTGATTGCTAGCTTTTCTAATGCATAATCTTTTTTTTTGCAAAGGAAACGACAGTTTCTCATTACTGTGCTGCCTATCCCAATTTCTGCATTAAATTCCTCAGTTTTTCCATAAGCTGGGATTTGAATCTTTGAAAGGAGGAGGAATTGAAGAGAGGATCGAGGCTGTTGAAGGACCACAAGCAACAAATACTGTCTTTGCAGCAATACTGTCTTATTTTCCCTCTGTAAGTCAATGCAAATGTGTGTGTCTGTTCTGCAGACTGGATTTATTATTCTCCATGATGACTCTGTTTCTTACTGCATACCACTCAGCTTTCACTCATGGCTGCAGTTTCTTGGTCATGAGCTGGATAAATTTTTTTTGCTCCTTTTCCTGGTCACTATACAGCAAATTTAAGAGGAGCTCATTCCTGTTAATAAGTCTGAACACCTACGTCCATATAACATATCTCCTCAAACTCTTCTTGAGAACAACATGTTTTCCTAAAAGGCCCAAATAATACAGATTTGAAAAATCTATTTTTGCCCTTAATATGGTAACCTTCAAATTAATCTTTCTGCCAAGGACTTTACAGACTTAAATATTCTATGTCATCTTTATTTACACTATGAGCTGTCAAAAGTCATTAACGTTTTTGTCACCTTGGTGTCAGTTATTCATTATATTTATATGCTTAATGTTCCTCACTGCTTGCTATAATAATGTGGCATTAAAATTCATTTATTTACTTGCTGCTAGTTGGGGATGATTTGGATTGTATCAGTGCAGTGTGTCCCTCCTTTTTTCTACTGTGATTCATGTGAGATTACATAATTATCTACAAAAAGTCTATTCAAGTCAGAAAAGCAGTCTAAACTCTATTTAACAGCTTTAACTGTAGGGAAAAACTCAATATATATATAGCCATTGTCATGCATTGCTAGAGAAAACACAGCTATTGAGAAACATGCCACAATGTTCTATTCTTAAAATAAAATACCTTCCAAAGATCTTTATCTGCCACCATCCTGTTTGCTGTTATTTAAAAAAAGTTATTTCTGAGAAGTTCTCCAGAGGAGAATATTCAACAACTAACTCAGAAATTTTATAACAATGAATTTGTAGTCCCCACTATTTGCACAGCAAACCTGAGTTTGAGATAACTGCTGTCAGTGATGGAATTCAAATATTCTCTGCAATCCGTGCTGCCAACCCAAACATTTACAGCTGTGGAGTTCGTGGAAAAGGTCAGGTGAACAATAAGGGAAGATGAACATTTGATTGTAACTATCCAGAGTGACCCAGAAAATTGAAATAAGATTAACTGCAAATCCTGAAGTTCTGTTTTTGTGGTTGCAAGATCACTGATTTCTGGTGTCCTCTATGCCCAAGTGTGCTTCTATCTTCATTGCAGTAACAGGCTCTTATGTGTCTTCTTTTATTTCCGATTTAAATCTGAAAATTCAGCCTTATAAGAATTTATCTGAGAGAACCTTGCCATTTTGGGAATTTATTCATATATAGAATTGTAAGTTCCTCAGACTCTCTGATTTCATACTTGGAGTGTGCCTGCACATTCAACATCTTAGGCTTTAGGTGAGCTAATATGCGTAATGGACCTGGAATTCCCAATTTACTCTATCCAGGCTACTTAAACTTACTGAAAAAAAAAAAAAATTAACAGAGAGGGCATTGATTTGGCAAGCAAGCTTTTTTTTCTGAAACAATAGAAAAAGAACGCAATTTTCCAAATATTTAGTTTCACTGCCCATTATTTATCTTTGTAAATATAACATTTTCTCTTACTGGAATGTATGTTTTTCAAAGTTATTTGTCAATTGTGTTGGTAAAAAAAACAATGCAAGTGGCCTAAAGGTAACTATTAAGGCCACATTTTTAAAATATGTATTCCAAAATGCAGTGATTTTCTGTTACCTCTGACTATCCCACATGAGCAAGGATTTGTCCTCTGTTAAAACTACATTGGAGGATACGAAAAGAATAACAAGACTCGAGAAGAAAACTGTTTGCAATGAAAAATTTCTAGATCCAGTTAAACGGGCTTGAAAGTCTCTTCGTATAAAAGTGAAATTTGCATTAATAAAATCACATTTATTCTTTCCTGAGGAAAACCAAAGGGCTAGGAGACCTGCTGCCTTTAACAAGCCTTTATTAGAGAGAACTAAGCCTAGAGGAGGTGTAGTCTGGTTTTCTAGGCCTGAGGTTTCTGAGTTTCTGAATTCAGTTTCTTCGTGGTGTTTGGGTTTCAGTAGACCTTGTTCCCACGGATTTGACATAAACATCCCAAGTGTTATTGTAACGAGAGTGATGTTTTGGATTCTTTTCTGTGGGATGGACTTGTCTCTATCCATCGGTTTGGGCCAATGGGAAGAAGAGTTCTGGCACTCTTCTAACCAATGAGAGTGGCCTGTTCTAAAAGGTATATAAGGAGGGCAGTTGTTTTAATAGAGTCAGATGCAGTTTTTATAACGAGGTCTCGTGTCATTTGTTCATCGACCACAGTGACATCTGGTGACCGCGACGTGATTGCGCACAAAACTGGTATCCTTTTTTTAAAGAAACAAGGTGAGTTTGTTTCGGGAAAATAAGGTACCAAACCCATGGTTCCTGCCAGCTTGTTTCTCCTTTTAATTGAGGAGTAAGGACTTTGGCAAAATGGGGAATTTCACCCAAGGTGATCAAGTGGTTTTGGACTTTTGGGGAATGATTGTCCAGCAGAGAACTGGAATTTCCCGAGAAGATTCCGAACATCTCTATTTTTGGGGAAAAGAGAGAGAGATCTTCCATAGCAATGAGTTGATACTATCAGAAAGCTGATGGAGGGCTCTGGGTGATGCTTTACTTGATGCACTCGGTAAGGGTGACATGGGTGTCCAGATGTCGCTGTGGGCGATGAACAAACGACACGAGACCTCGTTATAAAAAACTGCATCTGACTCCACTTTATTAAAACAACTGCCCTCCTTATATACCTTTTAGAACAGGCCACTCTCATTGGTTAGAAGAGTGCCAGAACTCTTCTTCCCATTGGCCCAAACCGATGGATAGAGACAAGTCCATCCCACAGAAAAGAATCCAAAACATCACTCTCGTTACAATAACACTTGGGATGTTTATGTCAAATCCGTGGGAACAAGGTCTTCTGATACCTAAACACCACGAAGAAACTGAATTCAGAAACTCAGAAACCTCAGGCCTAGAAAACCAGACTACAAGGTGGGGTCTCGGGGTGCACGCTGCCGCTGCTCCCCGTGGTCGACGCCGAGGAGGAGGAGGCGCACACAGGCCTGTCTCATTCACTGTTGGCAGGACTGGAGCCTCTGTCCTCACAGGGATCATCCAGAGATCTGTCTTAGGCTCCCAAGTCCAGGGGTGTGTCCCCTCTCAAGTCCTGCAGGTCATGGTGACCCGCTTGCCGCTCCGAAATCGGCGGCTCCAGCCTGCCCAGGTCCCCGCTGTCTCCGCAGCGCCGTCCTCCAGGCGTTCCTCCAGAGCGGCTCGTCGTCCAGGGCTGTCTCTGCTCCCAGCTGGTGACAGGATTAATATGCACCCGTGTGCAAGTCCTCATGGGAAATGGGGAATTTCATCCTGGGGAGCAGCGGCTGAATCACCCAACGGGGTGGAAAGGGAATAAGGGGTGGGGGTACAAATGCAAGGATTAAACAAGTAAGAATTTCCTAACAGTGAATCTCTTCTGGGGCTTACAATGCCAAACCCCCTAACCAGGGACCTAAACTGGGATTGGAACAAGAACATATAATTTGAACATTGGGGTTTTTATTTATAACATTTCCAGTCTGTAGTTTACTTAAATTTGTTCTATTTTCTATTTTGTGTTCTCTGCTGGTATTTAATTTATGAAGAAATGGCTCATTCACAGCCATTATTTGAATTAAGCCATTAAATGAATAATTTCATTTATTCATTTAATAAATGAAACAGTTCAGTCGCTTGATTATATGTGGGGCTTTTGTTTTGGGTTCTTTCTTTCTGTTTTCATGTTTGCTTGTTCTTGTAGTACAAGGTAGTGAAAGAATTTTTTTCCAGCTATTTCCTGAAAAAGCTGATTTGTTTCTCTGTGAAAGAATTAAGAGGGGCAGATAACTTCTCTCTGGAATTATCTGCACACTTTAAATAAAAGGCAAATTCATAGCCACCAGAACTTGATGAAATACTTGCAAATACTTAAAAAAAAAAAAATCATTTATACCACATGACCTTAAATACTCTAATTCTATATTATAGCCTGAGATTTAAGAAAACCCCCTCCTAACTATGAAAATTTTAAACAAACTCTAGTGTGTATAACTGCTGTCGTGATTTCTGTTTACAAAGACATCCACAGGGCTTTGAAACATCCCCATGAACTTGAGGGATGTAAATATCTGTAAAAGAATTATTTTGAACATATTCCTGTGCCTTACTCAGCTAAATTAATGAGGACATGAAAGTAATATTGTATCTTGGGACTTCATTCATTGAGCTGTGCAGTAACCATTGCTTGGAGGGAAAAAAGAAGAAAGGAAGGAAGACTATGAGAAATTCCTTTTGAAGACTTTCTAGTCTTGATTTTATACAGAGTTTTCATCTCCTTTGCAGCACCAGAAGAAAGCCAAGCTAGTGTTTATTAACAGTATATAAAAACAAAATTCTTGTTTTTCACAGATGCTGGGTTGGCCTTTTGTTCATCCAGCACTCTGCCTCAAATGCTTGTTGTGGTTTGTGGAGCCAGTCCAGGCATTTGAGATGCTTTTAGTCAGTTTCCTGCTCACTTTCTGAACAGCCTGAAAAATGGACTTTGATTTGTACAGCCATTTATTTGTTTTTTAATTGTTTCACCTTGAAAATATGATTTTTTTCGATTTTTTTTTCTTACAATATAATATTTCTTCTATAATGAAACCTGAAATCAAAACTTTTTTTGTTATTCATAGATTTTTTTTTCATTTACAGAAACATAAACTACGTGCTATCATTGCCATGTGACATTCATCAAGAGGTGAATTTTTTTTACTAGTATTGATCAGAGGAATGCCTGAGAACACACAAGGTGTATTTTAAACCTCTATTGTTGTGACTCGTGTTTGTTTTAGTGTAATTCAATTGTTGTTATTTAATGTTAAATGGTTTGTTGCCTTGTTTCCCCTATGTGTATTTCCAAGTTGATTTATTCCCAAAGTTTTGTCCTCCCCCTGTTTCCTTCTATGGCTTTTCCCGACAATGTTCCAGTCCTTTCCCTGTCAATCCTGGTTACCCAACCCCTTACTCCGCCTATGTCTCTTCCCTGTCAATCCCGGTTACCCAACCCCTTACTCCGCCGATGTTCCAGTCCTTTCTCTGTCAATCCCGGTGACCCAACCCCTCGTTCCACCTATGTTCCAGTCCCTTCCCTGTCAATCCTGGTTACCCAACCCCTCACTCTGCCTATGTTCCAGTCCCTTCCCTGTCAATCCCGGTTACCCAACCCCTCGTTCCACCTCTGTTCCAGCTCCTTCTCTGTCAATCCTCCCCAGAACCAATCCCGTGACCCCTTCCCTTCTCCCACTTACCCTGATTCATCCCGAGACCCGTGACCTAACCCTTCAATTCCACCCTGACTTATCCCCATTGGATGATGTGTTGTACCCGCCCCTTGTTTTGTACCCCTATAAAATCCTGTGCATGGAGATGCATGGGGCTCTCTTCGTGTCTGTCCCCTCCAACTCTAATAAATCATCCCAGTTGGAACTTCAGCCTTGGAGAGTCTCTCTCTTTCTTCTTCACCTGAACCCTGGATGCGGTGAGACATCCATGCTTAGGAACCTTTGCTCCTCAGGTTCAGCTGAGGGCACAATCCCCACTCCTCAGCTGTTCCCACTCCTGGCGCGGTGCCAGTGTGCCATGAGCCAGCCTGGGTTCCAGTCAACCTCGTCACCCTATTAAAGAGAAGTTAGAAAATCAAGGTGTGATCATGAATGAACATGACCTTAGGGGATGGATAAATTTAAACCATTCCTTCGTGGCTACATAGTTGTGGAAGCGGAGTAATTAGTTTTGAATGGTTTAATTGAAGTGAGCGATCGCAGAGAAAGTCAGATCAGAGCTATAAATTGTGATCCTGTGGTTGAGCAAGTATAATTTTTTTCTGATTGGCTTTTTTTTTTAATTTCCCCTGAGGTGAACTTTCAAAGAACTTGTTTACAGAGATAAACTCTCACCCATCCTGAGGATGCCCACTTGATTTTTGTTTCTTTTCTGAGTGCGTGAAGTTCACCAGGGCTGGTGGAGATTCAGGTGGCCCAAACCACAGGGTGGTGGGTGGAAATGTGGATTTGAGCACCTGAACCCTGTTGGGAAAATGAAACATTAATTTCCAGAGCGAGTCTAAGTCACCATGAAAATACGGGCCCAGTCTCATGATCACAGTATATTTTAGGAAAAGTCTCTTCAAGGATCCTGGCACATAGAGATACCATATATTTTATTTACATTTAAAACAGTGTCCCTTCTGTTTTATTTCACCCTCCTAATGGAATAGTTTGGAAGGTTTAGGATGAGAGAGTTTTTGTCCAGGACGAGAAGTTTTGTGTCTCTCCGAAGAAAAAAATTACAAATACCAAAAATGGAACGTTAAACGTTTCCCCATCAATTCTGGATTTACCAGAATCTGAGTTAGATGGCAGCTGAAATTATGGTTTTGGAGGGCATTTTCAGAGGTAGATCACAAAAATTTTTAGTAAACTTCCTTTTCTTCTCGTTAGGATCTAGGGCTTTGTCTACATCAACTTACATCTATTAAATATTTACAGTTTTCAAGGTCTTAAAAAAAATCAGCCTCAAATAATAATCACTTTTAATTAGATCCATATTTCCAATAAAATTTCAGCACAATTCACATAAAGATCTCTCTGAAGAAGGACTGTGGTATGATTTATACTCAATAGATTCACTTGACTGATCTGAATGTTCTTTGGCAGCCCATTTATTTAAATAACCCGAGGCTTTTTTTTTGCTTATAAACTGATAATAAACTCCTAGGCTATGGGAGCTCCAAAGTATTTGTTAGTGTTGGCTACATACAACACAATGCAGTCCTGTTTTCAGCTGTGTTCAGAGAAGAGGTTGTTTTCTGGAATTTCTGGAAGGAATGAAGTTTGAGATTTCTCTGTGTGCAGTCCTGGCCCCCAGGGTGGAGCTTATTTTATCCACCAGTTTCATCTATGACCTAGATTTGGACAAAAATTTAGCCACCAATTCTCTCTTTGCAGTCAACAGAGGAAAAATTAGATGTTTTTGAAGTGGAATATGACTTACTTTAAACTCCTAAGTGGTGGTGATAATTTTTTCTTCAGTATCAACACAAGAATCTAGTTAAGTACATTTTAACTCCTGGGCTGGAGGTCTGTGTAACCTGTTCTCATTCTGCATTTCAGAAATTATTGAATTTTATCCAGTTACTTCTGCCCTAAGACTCATAATTTGTAACTGAGCGAAATGGAACTTGTTTAATGCTGTGTGACTGGCATATATCTTTCATTTTATAAATTTAAGGTTTCACCCTAGCTGATAACATTAATTTTTTTCTCTGGATTACTTATCTACAAATATTTACCAAAATTCAGCACAGAATACTTAAAGTTTGAGGACTGAGTACAGCTGTATCAAACTGATAATTTTGTTTCATGTCCTCCATATTTCAGAAGAGTGACAATGTGGCACTGAGTGAGTATCATATTTATGGCTGTTTTAACAATCAAATTAACTTTATTTGTTGTGTAGACAAAAACGCCAGACAACCAACCTTGATTTATAATGTTCAATGAATAACAAATCAAAAATTGATAATTTGTGGCATCCTAATGTGAAAACCAAAGAAAGCAAAGAACTGACTGCTCATGATTCCCTAGATTTGTTCCACTAGTAAAAAGAATTTGTCTAACATTTACATTATATATCCATGCCTTTGACATCAGTCCTGCAAATACTTTTCTACTAGGAATATAATTTCAATAGCTGAGGCCTTATTTTTCTGTCTCCAATTTTAAGCAGTAAATGAAATTATTTAGCACCGCGCTAGTTTGGTTTGGAAAAGGGCAACAGGCAGTTCCCTCTTTCAGAGGCAGGGAACCCTGAATTTATTTTAAAATTCATCAGATACAGAGCATTTTGCATCTATGTGATGCGTTTTTTTTTGGGGTATTTTTTTTGTAGGATTTCCCAAGGTGTTACATTTTGGATTTGTGATCAAAAAAAACAGTGTTGATGATGAAGGATTTATTATCTACTGCTGAATAGAGCCTGCACAGTGTCAAGGACTTCTCTGTTTCACAGACTGTCCTGACAGCTGGAATTTGGGACTGGGACATTCCATCCATTGTGTCTAAAAAGATGTCCCCTAACACATGGAATTAATGAAAATTTCCTGTTTAGAATTGCTTTTACTTTTGCATTTATCTAGTATCAAGTAGAATTTCATATAGTTTTTTGTAAAAGCACTTATTGTACATGAACACAGAGCATAGTGTTTTACACATTCTCCTTTATCATTTGACAAACTCTGTGTTGCCACACACCAACCAATACTTTTCCCACTTTTGTCTACAAAAATATATTCCCTGGACTGTCAAATAAATAAAAAATAGACATTGTATTTTGTTACATTAGTGAAGGAAAACCACTGTGATTTTGAATCAAGCATTCACCAGGAGAGATTCAAATCAGTTCATCACTCTACATCTCTATTTCACAAATATTTTCAGGCTCATTGGCAAATTCTGATGTCTTCTGACACAAATTCTTTGGGTACTTTGCAACATTAAGCTTTTCTTTTATGATGTATTTCCATTTGGAAAATTTCCTGCGGAGAGCAAGCTAAAAACACTGACTTCATCCAGAGTGAAAGATTAACATATATTCTTTCATAAAACAACAGACTTCTGCATGTTGGCAGTATGTAAATTAGGGAAAAGTAAAGGTAATGAAAGATGATACCTTACAATAAGCCATTGCTATAGAAAAAGAAACAATTTGTAAAATACATCCCATTTTATCATGTAGTGATTCAATATAAAGACAATTGCAGTTGACAGTGCAACTATATACACTGCCAAACAGAGTGCATTTCATTGTTATCCAAAATACAGAATGAGTTAAAATGGATTACAGTATTATTGCCATTATCATGGAATGGAACTCATTTAGCAGTTGATATGAGACTTGTTATGAGGATGTGAGAGATTTGGAAAGTTTGCAGTAGGAGTCATAATGAAGTTAGGAAAAGAGAAATGAAGAAAAATTGTGTGGTTTATGCATCAAATTATATTATAAACAACAAAAAAAGCCCCAAACCACCAAGCCTGCAAAAACATAGTTTAAGTCTTCTCTTCAGATAATGTCATTGACCACCATCCCTTTTGTCAGCCACAAAACAAATCTTAAAATACAGACCTGTGGATTCCTTTTCTGTTTCATTGTTACCTTAAGTAAAAATTTACAGTAGTTTAACCTGAACATTTGAATTAACTCTTTTAGGAACGATTCACCTAATTTTTTGTCCTACTAGTAGAATGAGAAATTACATCTTTGGCTGGCAACTGCACTTCTACCTACTGTCTTTTGTGGCACTGGGATTTAACAGCCTATGCAGATCTGTTTTAACACTCTAGAATGCAGATCTGTTTTAACACTCTAGAACTTCCTCTAGAACTCCCTGCTGACCCTTTTTCTAAGTGAGCCCACATCAAAACCAGCTGCCTTGCAAGCCATCACTAAATGCCAATAATATAATGCAGGGAAGTCTAATTTTTTTTTTTTTTTTTTTTTTTTTTTTTTTTTTTTTTTTTTTTTTTTTTTTTTGGTAGGAAAATGGGGTTGTGGGTGAGATTTTGAACTGCTAGACCTCTGCAATATGAATAATATCAACCATTCCTTTCTAACCCTCAGTTAGAACATCACTTGAGTAGGCCACGTATGGTCACTCTGGTAAATGTAATATATCCCAGGAATTCACAGTCATGCACCACTCCTAATAGCCAGCTGTTAGACCTAAAGGTTCATTCCATAATTCTATAAGTGTATCCCAGCAAAACACCTTTATTGTCTCACGGCACAATCGCTTTTGGGAAGGGGTGGTTGAAGGAAAGACAGAAAAGCCACAAAGTCAGCTTGAGCCTTCCCAGGGATGGGGCAGGCAACACCTCTTGAGCAGCCTGTGCGAGGCTTCCAAAAGCCCTCATAAAATGTTTTTTTTTCCCTTATATCTCATTCAAACCTGCCCTGCTTTTATCTGAAAACCGTCACCCTTCCCCTATTGCTGCAGGCAGCACTAATAGGACTGTGCCCAACTGTTTGATAAGCTGTGAAAGGCTGAAATGAATTCTCCCTGCAGCCTTCTCCAAACTAAACCACCCCAACTCCGGCAGCCTTAGCCCAAGGATAAGGGTCGTAAACCCCTCATAAATTTACAGCCCTCTTCCAGACCATTTCCAGGAGAGCCACATCTCTCCTGGACTGAGGATCCCAGAGCTAAATCCAGGCTGGGTCTCATGAATCCAGAACTAGAGCAGTCCCAAGGTCATATTTAGCACTATCATTACATTGCTTAAAATACCTGGAATAAAAGTTTTTTTCAGTTTTTCAGACATAAAATTGAAATATTTTTTACGGACAGAATGACTATAAAATTCTGTTTATTTTTTTGTGATGCAGCAGATCACAGAATTCCCCCAAGATTTCAGATAATTAGGAGCACATGATCTGTAAGAGTCTCATCTATTCTTTAATATAAATGGTTGCCTATAGTTATATTATAATTACTGCATGTGTTTTACAATAATGCTTTTTGTCACACATCTGGCCACTAGGGTGCTTTCTAATATTTCCAAGTGCTTAGCTTCTTTTCCCTATATCTGGTATAAATATAGCTCTCTTTAAATTGGCTGCACAGTTATTATTCTGTCATTATGAATAATTCTACTCCATAATTTTAAAGACAAAAAGGATATTGATCCAACATGAACATCCCTCTGCAAGTAGGAGCTCTGCTATTTTGAGACTGCACATTGCTTTCTGATCTGCCTCATCATTTATTTAAAAAAAAAATAAATATCTGTAGCTACATCTGTTTTTATAGCTAGAGTTATGGCATGGTCAAACAGCAAAGTCAAATATAGATACAAATGAGGATTTAGTCTTCTGATTATTGTGGCTTTAACAGTCCCTGAAGGCTGGAATTTTTCATTAGATGTGGTAGACAGAATTGACTCGCTGCTTGTACTGACGCTGATTAATTCCTTGGTAAATTGAGGCAATCCTGGTGACACCAATCATGTGTTAACCTTGAGTCCTTAAAAACTGGTTTATTTAAATGGAGGAGGAGACTAGAGGTATAACTCCACCTCAGTATGGAATTTTTACGATAGGTGAAATGATTAGTCTTTAGGTTATATATATTTTTGACTGTTTCTGTCGAAGTCCATAATTTAAAAACTTTTTTATTTTTATTTTCCCTTCTATCCTACCTTTTAATTTGTGCATGAAATTTTTTTTTTTCTGGAATATTTGCACAAGTACTTTTCTGGAAGATTTCTGCAGACTGATCACAAATATTTCTTTTCAGTAGATACTGTCCTGCTCTCTTCTCAAGGCCTTTTCTTTCAGTCCAGCAGGTCAGGAGTTGATTATTTTTAAGTAGCCCCAGCAGCACTTGGTACTCAGACCATGCATGGTTTTATCTGGTTAAGCAATGTGCCACAGAAAGTTCATGAGTGTAGTCTGCTAAACTCTGAAATTAACTCAAAATTGTCCCATTTTTGCAGGTCTGTCACAGGGGTTTGTGCTCCTGAGGCAGACACTGCTTTGCCGTGAGGAGGATGAGGATGGGAAGCTGTTCCATGGCAGCAAAAGCTTCAGACTGAATATTTCCAACAGTGGGGAAGAATTAAAGATCATGAAACTTTCAACTTATTAGTTTTTGATTTCACATCTTTTGAATGAGGCATTCATATTCATTTAGTATTTAATGGAGGCTGTTTTGAAAAATTAAGGATATTTCTGATTTTCTGCCTTATTTACCCCTGGGATAAATAAGAATGTGTACAAAAGCATTAAGGAAAAATGCCTCTGGCTATATTTTATAATAGATTTTACTTGTCCACACATATTTCGTGGTCTTCAGGGTTGACAGCAGACCTACCTGCTCAGAGTGGTTCCTTCATATGGATCAAAAAGAAAAGACAATTTTTTTTTTTAAATGAGAACATATTAAGACATGGACACATATTATATATCAATATTTACATTTTATGAGATCTGACCTATATAATACCATAGAAACTGGTTCTGAACTTATAATAACTTTATCCTGTGACTTATAGCCACCTCTGTTAACAAGAAATTGCATCTTGTGATGAAACTCACTGACAGAATAATTTCTAAGAACCTCCACAATGCAAACCAGCACAAGAAAAACTCTCCACCATTTGCAAGACGTAAATAAAGCATTTAAGAGATTAAGCAGGTATTGTAGAATATATCTAATGCAGATTAAATTAAAAACAAGGGTCCTGACAGGTGTTCAGCCACACCTTCCTGCAGAGATTCTGTCTGTCCTGCAGGTTTGTCCCTGCTCAGTGTTGAGGCTGTGGCACATCTGGTGAGGCCAGGGTGCTTTTGGCCACTGGCTTTCCTTGCTATCCCAAGTCCTGCTTCACCTCTGCCAGTGGTGAGTTGATGGCATTGGCCTCACATTGTTTGGGTACCTTTCTGTCAAAGCATGAAAGGGAAAAACTACTTTTTAAGAGCCTCAGCCTCTAGGAAGCAGAATTGAATAAAATCACTGAAACTGTCCTCATTTGTGTAGCAGGAAACGTTTTGACTGCAGCCAAAAATGTTTTTCCAAAACTGGAAGCAAAATGACTGTGCTTCCTGCTACAGAAGTTAAATTTAGAAATAAAATCTTAAATAGCTTAGAATAATTATGTGTGAAAATATTATATAGGATAGAGAGTTAGGCAACCACCAAAAGTGAAATTTGGAGAAAAGAAGGGTGAGAGATGACCCCATCGTGGTCTACACCTTCGTTGTGGGGGAAGGTGGAGGTGCAGGTGCTGATCTCCTCTCTATTCCAGGAAATGGAATAAAGTGGCACCAAAGGAACCTCGGTAGGAGTTCAGGAAAAGGTTCTTCATCCTGAACATGGTCTGCCCCTTGAACTGGGTGGAACAGGCTTTGCAGGGAAGGGCTCATGACACCACAGCTCTCCAAGTTCAAGGGGCATCTGCACAGGATTTTTTAGTCTTTTGGTTCAAATTTGTGAGGAGCAGGGAGCTGGATTTGATGTTCTTATGGGTCCCCTCCAGCTGCAGATATTGCATAATTCTGTGATTCCCTCAGTGAATTCATGTCCTGTGGGTTTAAGGTTTTTATGTGGAGACACTCTTCTTATCTGTGAAGTAAATTTGTTTGCTTGTTTGGAACTTCATACATAATAACATGCTAATAGTTCTCTGGTATTCAGAAAAAAAAAATAATTTAGAAAGATCTCCCCTTCTTTGCTGTGTACAACCTCATTCATCCCAAAGTGTTGCTCTTAGTGAGTCTGCAGGGTTGAAATGGATTAATCTTGTTGTGGTCCTGACACACAACTATGGAGATTTCTTTCCTATATATGATTTTAGCTTAATTAGCTTAATGAAATAGACAGCACTGGTGCTGGTTTAAATTTTCTTTTCTGCCACTTCCACTGTATATTCCCTTTCTTCTCTTTGAAAGTTCCACATCTATTATTTGTATGGATGGGATGTGCCTCATACTCGGACTTTTAAAGATTTTTTTTAAATAGCAGACTGCTTAGAGTTGTTAGATACTTTTTCCTCTGTTTCCCCCACAAAAGGCAACTTTAATTAAGTAAAGTGGGCAGGTTTATCAGGCTAATTTCACCAGCAGAATTTGTGATGTGCTTGTGTTTGCTGTGCAGTGTTGTAATGATCCTTCAGCCAGCTCTGGGACTTGGTGGATCTCCATGAGTCAAAAGCATATCAAGCACCACCATTAACTTTTTGCTTTTAGAGGTAGTGCACTCTTAAAAGACTAATTGTTTTAGACTTGGCGCTGCTTTTGCTACAGGGATACCGTGTCCTGGAGCTAATTGAAGGCTTAATTAATTCATGCTTGAACAACAGCTGTGAATAAATATTTATTTTCTTGCTTTACTTGAAGAGGCTCTTCTGATACAGGTGCTCCATCAGTGCCCAGTCCTGTGCAAAAGGCAGAGGAGGAGCCTTCCACTGGCACAGCAGATTGGTGCCAGAGCACCCCAGTACACACATTTTGGATTCAAATCCCACTTCTAAGTAAGCACAACTCTCCTTTCCCTTATGAAAGAACAGCCATATTTTAGAGTCAGTACATATTAGTCAGAAAAAGTCACACAGCTGTCTCTTGAACAGAAATATTTTTTCCTTACTCCTTGTGAAATGGTGTATTATATGTTAAAGGGGCTGCACATCACCCTTCTGAAGGGACTTTTTTCCCCCCTTCAAGAAGGAATTTGGATGCAAATCTATAAAATTGCTCAAATATTTTTCTCTCTTCACGAGATTTATACCTAAATCCCTGAAAGTGTCTCTGGTGTTTAAAATTCCCCTTTTTTTTTTGAGTTTTCAAAAGTAAAGTGACAGATTCCTTCCTCATTCTCTGGTCCACTGTGAATCTTGCAGTTACTAGTTTGGCTGATTTTGTTTTAGAGATTTGGTGCCTTATCTTGTCTCGACAACACATATTCCTCTGATGCTCAAATCCCCACTTTTGAACCTGGGCGAGATTTCCAAATACACTTCTAGGGCTGCTTCCCCTTGGTCATGGAAAAACCTTTGTGCTCCAGACCTTTCATCAAAGAGCTGCCTCAACAGGGCTTTGGAGATCCCTGAATGAGCAGGGCTCTGTGTGGATAATTGGACAAGCCTTGTTCGATTGTATTCCAAACAATGCGTGGAAATAGGCAATAGAGGGGGGTTATGGGAGCATAAAAAAGTAAAGAAAATGCATGGAAAAGCTGACTTTCACAGCCAGTATAATAGGGTGGCTTGAAATGAGAAAATTCACTTACTGAATCAAGAAGATAATGCTGGTATTCATTTATGCTGGGCCTTAATCCTTCCTGTGTCCTTATGAGGAGTCCCCCTCTGGCACGACCTTTATTTCTTTCACATGGCATAGTTTAAAAGTAATTTTATTCCAAAAATGTTATTCAGTTTGGTCAGATCAGGGAAATGCCCAGAATAAATAACAGGTAATATTTTTTTTATGTGGAATAAGTGCTTTACTTGTATATATCTAAACTAGGAAACAAATTTTTCCTACTTCAGGAAAGTCAGATTGTATCTTTTCTTAACTGCCTGGTCAATTTTAATTTTTTTTTTTTTTTTTCTTCCTAAAAGTAGAGCATGTATTGCCTTCATATCTGGAAATAAGCTACAAACTGTAGGACATCTCAAAGTTGTTTGTGATATTTATTTTCTGCTTTTAAAAAGACAGATATTCTACCAAAATAGACTCAGAAGCTACCTTGAAGATCAGATAATGGATTTCTTGTCAAAAATAATACAGAAGAGAGGGTGGAAAAATGAAATTCATGCATTGAAAGGTATAGTGATTGTGGTTATTCATGTTATAGTTCAGTAAACACTCTGATGGAATAAAATGTTCATTTTACTTGTGGACTTGGAATAAACTCCAGAAGATAAAGCACAGAAATGAACTAAACAGAAATGTCCTAGATGTTTCTGAATCAGATATTCTGAATATCTGATAATCAGACTATTGACAGCAAAGAATGCACATCTTTTAAATCAAGATGAAATGTTTAAGGCAATTTTTTGATATGAAAAGAATAAAATTAGGTAACTCTAAATAATATGTGTTTAATGAAGGCCTTTATGTTTCTAAACCATATTTAATGATTTTTATCCCAACGTTCCTCATTCAGAAGGAGCAAACAAATCAGATTTTATGGCTTGAAATGTCCCCCTCTTGCAGCAAGAAAGTGGATTATGCAATCCTGCCAGGGTGCAGAAAATTGATGTCCACCCTCTGGTAATGCTGTGGCACTTACTGTCACCAGTGGAGAAAATGCAGCAAAGTGCAGCTCAGGAAAAACTGATAAGGAAAAGCTGGTGGCAAGCCAAGATGCTCATCACAAGATGCTCTGCAAAAGGCAGAAAAACTTTCTGAGAGCTCCAACCAGGGCCACCATAATCCTCGGAGGAAGAACAAATATTTACCCCAGAAGAAAAAGTTTTGAAATTGGGCCTTATTCTTTACAAAGCTTTTGTAAGTGGGCCTTATTCAAGAGCAAGTTAATTTTCTTTGTTTGAAACAGCTTTTTTTTTTTCTGATCAAGAGGTGAAAGAAGGGCAAAGGACATTGTGTGTGCTCTTGCTCCTTTACCTTGTTTTTTATAATGAAAAAAACCCCCGGTTTATGGATTAGGAGGAAGGACTGAAATTAAAATCTTCCTTCTATATTTATTTCCAATGTGTAAGTACCAAATTGTGCAGGCAAAATGTTTTTTTTTTTCCCTCATCTTGTTGTGCAACCCATATGGCTTTCTTATAATGGAAAAAAACCTCAAAACAGTTTATTTTGACACGTCCCTGGAAACCCAAAAAGCAAAGATTGCTGCTAAATATATGAGGATAAAAAAACATTTGCAAAAATGGGTAAAAAATTAACTTCCTCGAAAAAATCTATTTTCTTGCACCAAAGCTAAAAAACCACATTCTTTGAAGACCTTTTAGGAGGGATAAAAGATGCTCTCTGTGTATGAATATTTTTTTATTATTATTTTTATTTTGGTAGACAGAAAAAGAAAGACAATTTCTTTGCTTTCAGGGACATTTTGCCCACGGGGGAGCCCTGCCACCTGACAACAAGAGATGTGGGAATCATCAGGACACAAGAAAAATCATCCAGAATCCTGTTGCTGCAATGTTAGTGGGATTTCCCAACAAAACAAATATCTCTTGGGAACATCAAGGTGTTTGAAAAAGGTAGGCTATTACTGCCAAAGTGTTGCCATGAGGCAGCAGGACAGAATAAAATACGCAATATTTTATTTTACAATATAAATAGCCAATTGAGCATGGGGTGGTGGAACAAGTATGGAAAGAGCAGCAAAAAGGGAAGAAGAAGATACCTAGAACCACATGTCCTGCACGTGACAAAATCATGGAGAGAGCTCTTGTGGCACTCACACTTAGTCAAGACATAATAATTTTTAATACAGCAGTTCTTCCCTCCTACCAGTCTGCTGCTGTTTCAGCTGGTTAAAAATTAAGCCCTCCTGCCCTGTTTATTTCATGCATTAATTTAATTTTATTTTTGGGAATGAGATGGGAAGAGATTCAAATGACATTTTTTTTGTTTGGGTTTGGGTTTTTTTTGCTTTTATTTCCACTTGGCTGTTTATGCTCCATGTGATTGTGGACTGTTGGGTATACTGCTGGATTTTATAACTCAGATGCCCTAAGGAAACGTTAATTAAAATATAATACAGCCTTTAAAAAATTCTCACCTCAGGGGTCTTAAAAATGAAAGAGGGAAAGGGAAGGATAAAAGATAATAGATAGATAGATAGATAGATAGATAGATAGATAGATAGATAGATAGATAGATAGATAGATAGATAGATAGATAGATAGACAGAGAAAGAAAAAGAAAGCAAGAAAGAGAGAAAGAGAAAGAAAAGAAAGAGAAGAAGGAGGAAGGAAGGAAGGAAGGAAGGAAGGAAGGAAGGAAGAAGGAAGGAAGGAAAGGAAGGAAGGAAGGAAGGAAGGAAGGAAGGAAGGAAGGAAGGAAGGAAGAAGAAGAAGGAAGGAAAGAAGAAGGGGAAGGAAGAAAAGAAAGAAGGAAGAAGAAAGAAAAGAAGAAGAAGAAAGAAAGAGAAGAAAGAAAGAAGAAAGAAAGAAAGAAAGAAAGAAAGAAGAAAGAAAGAAAGAAAAGAAAGAAAGAAAGAAAGAAAGAAAGAAAGAAAGAAAAGAAAGAAAGAAAGAAAGAAAGAAAGAAAGAAAGAAAGAAAGAAAGAAAGAAAGAAGAAAGAAAGAAAGAAAGAAAGAGAAGAAAGAAAGAAAGAAAGAAAGAAAGGAAAGAAAGAGAAGGAAAGAAAGAAAGAAAGGAAGAAAGAAGAGGAAAGAAGGAGAAGGAAGAAGAGAAGGAGGAAGGGAGAAGGAAGAAGAAGGCAGAGAAGGAAAGGGCAGAAGGAAGGCAAGAAGGAGAAGGAAGGAAGGAAGGGCAAAGGAAGGAAGGGAGAAGGAAGGAAGGAAGGAGAAGAGGAAGGAAGGAAGGGGAGAAGGAAGGAAGGGCAGAAGGAAGAGAAGGAAGGGCAGAGGAAGGAAGGGCAGAAGGAAGGAAGGCAGAAGGAAGGAAGAGAGGAAGGGAGAAGGAAGGGAAGGAAGGAAGGAAGGGAAGGAAGGAAGGAAAGGAAGGAGAAGAGGAAGGAAGGAAGGAAGGAAGGAAGGAAGGGAAGGAAGGAGAAGGAAGGAGAAGGAAGGAGGAAGGAAGGAGGAAGGAAGGAAAGGAAGGAAGGAAGGAAGGAAGGAAGGAAAGGAAAGGCGAGAAGGAAGAAGGAAGGAAGGAAGGAAGGAAGGAAGGAGAGGAAGGAAGGAAGGAAGAGAAGAAGGAAGGAAAGGGAGGAAAGGAAGAAGGAAAGGAAGGAAGGAGGAAGGAAGAAGAAAGGAAGGAAGGAAGAAGGAAGAAGGAAGAAGGAAGAAGGAGAAGAAGAAAGGAAGGAAGAAGGGAAGGAAGAAGGAAGAAGGAAGAAGGAGAAGGAAGAAAGGAAGAAAGGAAGAAGAAGAAAGAAAGGAAGAAAGAGAAGAAGAAAGAAAGGAAAAGAAAGAAAAGAAAGAAAGAAAGGAAGAAAGGAAGAAGAAAGAAAAGGAAGAAAGGAAGAAAGGAAGAAGAAAAGGAAGAAAAGAAAGGAAGAAAGAAAGGAAGAAAGAAAGGAAGAAAGAAGGAAGAAAGAAAGGAAGAAAGAAAGGAAGAAAGAAAGGAAGAAAGAAAGGAAGAAAGAAAGGAAGAAAAAGAGAAAGAAAGGAAGAAAAAGGAAGAAAGAAAGGAAGAAGAAAGGAAAGAAAGAAAGAGAAAGAAAGAAAGAAAGAAAGAAAGAAAGAAAGAAAGAAAAGAAAGAAGAAAGAAAGAAAGAAAGAAAGAAAGAAAGAGAAAGAAAGAAAGAAAGAAAGAAAGAAAGAAAGAAGAAAGAAAGAAAGATAGATAGATAGATAGATAGATGTGGGTAAAAAACCCAAACTCACAACAAAACCAGAGATAAACAAAACAATATAAAATCCCCAAAGTAATCTGTCAGGTCAGAAATACATTGCTGAAGATGGATTATCCACTATGACAACTCTTCCCCAGCCAACATTTTACACTGTTATGATAACTTGCTCTGCAGAATAAGCATGAGGGCACATCCCATTATTTCTTTTGCCTTCCTGGAGTCAGACCCTGCTATCACAGGTGTATTTTCTGGCTGTCTCCTCCTTCTTTGTAAATGAGCACTGGCACCATCCTTCCCCTGGGACAAGCTCACCACCTCTCCCCTGCAAATGTTATGCAGTGCAAAGGACTTCCCTGCAACACATGGCACTTCCCACCCCCTGTGCTCAGTCAGTTGTGTGAGCAGCCTCAGGTTGCCTGTAATTGTCCAAATGCACATTTTACAACCATCCTGCAATTAATTGCAGTTTAGCATGCAATTACAGGTCCTTCTGCCAGGTGCTGTAGCATCAGGGCTGTGCACGGGCAGAGCAGCCAGGCTTTGGGAACTCTCTGGCTTCTCACATCCTGCTCACAGCAGATATCTGTTCTCACTGCCATTTTCCTCCCCACCAGTGAAGGAGAGATCATGGACACACCTGTGCCATGACAGGCCTTCCATAATTCATGAAGCCTCCTCACCTGTGGGGTGCTCTTGGTCCTCCTTCCATCCTTCCCGCCGAGTGCGGTGTGATGCAAAACTGCCTGACCAACTCCTCTGCAGGAACACTGCTGGCTGATCAGCAAACTCTGGAAAATACAGCAGACAGAGCCACATTCCCAACATCACCCTGACAGGGATGTGGCTGTGAGATGAAGAAGGATGGAGAGAGGTTTATTTTCAGGGAGGCATCTTAGGCAGCCATCCCTGTGACCCCTTAACCATCCTTTGCTTTTCAAGTCTTCACCAGTGCCACAGATCAGAAAACATCTTGGTTGTTTGGAAATTGTCTGCAATTCCATTTCTCTCAGTCTCTATGCAGCAGATGTGGATTTCTTAAAAAGCACACAGTGGGTGGACCAGACAGGCAGGGCATGATCAGTTTGCTCCTGATCTCACACTGCCTATGAGTTTCTCACCAGCAGAGCTTTAAAAGCTACAACTCTGCCCAGCATGGGAGTGACACCTTGTCTAGGAATGCAACAGTGAATTGCCAAGCAGAAGTGCACTTCTGCACTGGATTGCAGGAGAGAATTCGTGCAGCATACTTTGCAAACTGAGGTGACCACTTTGCTTGGCTCAGTGCTATAACTCTGGCTTAGGCACAGCTTCTGGGTTCCTTTTCTGATAAAAACTCTAATGAAGCTGCTATGGCTATATAAACACACACACACTGAATATATAAAATCTGAGGTCTCACTCTGTTCTACAGAAATAAGGATTTCTGGGTTTTAATCTGTTCTACAATACTGTCCTTTGAGGCTGAAGAGCAGTCCATTCAGAAGAGAAAAATTATCAAATGCATCATATGCTTAAAGATGCCTAATAATGGATCAATGAAAATCCTGATTGCTAGAAACCAGTCTCAAAAGTGGCTATAAACAGTTCTGTCTTCAGAAATTTATGCTACTCTTGTGACGATCAAATCTGGAAATCATAAAACCAAAACACAGATAATGCCTAACACAGTGATAATTGTCTTATAAATCTAGCACTCTTCACAAGAAAACAACATCCAAAGTTGAAGTCCCAAAATCCTGCCAGCAGTTGTTTGGGTGTTTCAGCCTGCCGTCTGAAAAAGGAGAGAGGCTGCTGATCTTCTTGGCACAGTAGCAGTGAACATGCACTGTTGATTTTGCCTATCCCAAAGCAATCATATCTTAATGGTTACATGCAGCAAGAACATCTCTGCAAACCACTTTCTCGTTGGAAATACGGATTTTGAATCTGAAAATGTTTAAATATTCATGTGTATTTATAAATACTCCATGACTTTAAGAGAAGGTAGGGAACAGAGAAGAAAAAACATTTGTTAAAGGTTATTAAATCCATGTAAACATGTCCAGCTCAGGAATATCTGATACCTGCTTCCTCTGCTGGGATCTGAACACAACGTTGTTTTCTAAGGCAATGGACCAGTGAAAGCTTCTGTCTATGGTTTTGGGGACAATATACAGTAAATGAATGTCAAGCACCAAAGCATCAAGGAAACAAAAGTTATCATTTTTGCTGCGGCATAAAGAAAAATATAGTTGAAGAAATATAGCTGAGTGTTTTTTGAACTCCAAATAATTTAATAGGTGGGAATGGTGAATGACCTCTCATGCTTGCAGTGGACCTGGGATATACTTTCCACTTCAGGAGCATTCTGCCTCAAATGCTGCTCAGAAACATGAGCCTGCATTTGTGTATCTGTGATGTGCACACATTTTTGTGATTTCTCAGGCAGCAAACTGGCTCTTTTCTCATATAATTAGTGTCTTCTCATATCAGTTAAGCAAGCAGATGGTCACAGAGTTTGTACACACAGATTTCCAAATGTTCCTAGTGTTTGACTCTTGTTGATGGCCACAATCAACAGCACCAAACAGAATCCTCTCCAAATTGTGATAAAGCAAAATGACCATTAAGTTGGTTCAAAGGCAGTTATTCATTTAGGTTTAGTGGAGGGTTCATTATAGTAATTATAGCAATACACATGACATTGCATAAACACAAACACTCTCTGGTAACTGAATTCTGCAGAAATTTGTTCAAAGGAACAGGATAAAAAGCTTAAAGTGAGACAACACACAATGAAACTCACCCAGCTTGGGGCATGTAATTTGCTGGAGTAGTGGTGACTACCATGTGGCAGCTGCACTTCATAAAGTATTTAACCATGTGGGAACACAGTCAGGGATGCAAGAAATCACCTGTGTCCCTGTCAGGTTTGTCATATGCAAAAGCAGTTTTGTTTGGGAAAAACTCTTTCCTGGATAAATCCATCATTTTACTTTTTGGAGTTTGAGGTAAACTTATTTCTGTCTCTGACAGATAACTCCATAGTTTTATCTTGGTTTAGGAATACAGCATATAAAAAGACATTTGATTAGCATGTCAGTGGTGTGTAGGTGAACAGATATTACAGCCACTAAATTTCGTCGGATTCATAAAACTCTTAACACCCTAATAAAAAAATTCCCTTCTGCAGTGTTTTCACTCTAACTCCCAGTACTCTCATTTGGAATCAATAAAACTCAAAAGGATTTAAGGAGATAATAAATCTTCCTCTTGGTGAGATCCATCTAGCCCAGAGCTCCATTTTCAGAAGTTTCAGTATTATCTAGTAAGACCACATTAGTTTGGTTTATCACTCGGTTTTAACATTAACATAATGCAGCAATAAATGTGATAGTGTTTAATATATGGTAGAGGACCCAGAAAAATCTTTGAGGAGTAAAGGTAGAATCACTTTTGCTTTCTCACTTGCTAGTAATTCAGTAAAGGTACAAAATTCAGCATTTAAATAAACATGCCTTCCCCATGTGTGTTAGGATGGGGAAGTGATTGTTGGAAGTGCAAAGTCAAAAATAGACAGTGAAATTGTAGGACAGAAGGTCCAGCTGCATTAACTGAGCATCACCTGCAACTGGCAACACATTTTATTTCCCTCCAGAAATACCTGGTGAACCTGAAGCATCATTATGAACTCACTCACAGTGGAGATCATGGTGATCCTGAAATAAAATAATAAAGAAATTCAACAGAGAAAGCAGAGAGGCTTTCCATCTTCCTTCCCAAGACAATTCCTTTCTCTTTCCCTTGTTAAAGCATGGTGCAGGCATTGCTCATTCTGACCTGTACCCCTGTGTGAGGCAGAGCCAGGTCTGAGCTCGGGCCCCTGGGTAGGCACACAGGGGCTCTGGAATGTCTCTGCTGCTGTCACAGCTGCTCCCCTTCCCTCTCTGCATCCCAGATGAAGGGATGATGCTGTTGTCTTCACAGATGGTGGATATCTTCATGTTCAATGATATTCTCATACTCGTCATATTAACACCCCTCAAAAAAAAAAAAAAAAAAAAAAAAAAAACCAAAAAACAAAAAAAAACCCCACCAAACTGAGGAGAAACCACATTTTAAAAGGAAAAGAACAGCAGTGATGATCTTCAGAGTTTTTTGAAGTATTTTCTTTTAATTTCCTTTTTATTTTTTATTTTTTTTTAACTCAAGAGAAAGGGAAAAGCAGAGTACCAGGTGGAATAATAATTTCCTCAACAGTGAATCACAGAATCATAGAATATTAAGGGGTTGGAAGAGACCCTAAAGAACACCTGGTCCCAAACCCCCTGCCATGGGCAGGAGTACCTCTCACTAGACCAAATTTCTCAAGGCCTTATCCAGCCAGCTTTGAGCACTGCCAGGGTTGTGGCAGCCAAAGAATTTCTTCCTAATTTAATTTAATGCAATTTTCCCTTTTTTCAAATTTTACCCATTACTTTTTTTCTATCACTACAATTCCTGATGAACTGGCTTCCCTGTAGGTCCCCTTCAGATGCTGGGAGTTTGCTGCTGGGTCTCCACAAAATCCTCTCCTCTCCAGGCTGGAGAAGAAAAGGATAAAAATGCAACCCCTTGTCTTTAACCCCAATGGAGAGCACAGAACACAACAGCTGCATGAAACTGATGGTCAGAGCAGGGTGATTGGTGCAACTGTGATAATAGCAAAACCAAAGATTGTGAAGAGAAAATGAAGCTGCTTTATTTCCTCTGCTTGTCCAAAGTAATTTGCCCATATGCAAAGGCCAGGTTCTGATAAAGACAGGTAGCAATGAGGAATGGTTTCATTAACATGTGATTCTGTCCTGGATATGTTATTTTGCCAAGTGCTTCATCTCAGAGGATCACAGTGAGCAAAATCTTACTGATTACATTGTCATCTGCTGTGAGAAAAGAGCAGCACACATGGCAGCTGGTGTCTGGCATAATAACCAGAGAGTGAGCAGAAATGCTCCAGGGGACTGCTTAGAGCAGAATATTCAAAATCACCTTTTGTAGGAGCTCATTGTCTCATCACTGCATCTTTAGGGAGAGCCAAACAAGGCTGCAGCTACTGTTGTTAGCGTAGCTATGCTGTACTGGGAACACCCTTGAGACAAAATTAAATCAAATAAAAAATCCTCCTCTTGCCACTCATTGCCTGTGACTGAGAAGAAGCTGTCTCATGGTGTTGGTGTTTTCAAACACAATGATTTTATTTACATTTGCTCCTCCACACTGCATGGTGGACAAGTGTCACCTGTTTTCTGAGCTTCAGACAGTGGAAGGATTAATACTCCTTAATTCCAAAAGAGTAATTATACAATTGTGCAGCTGAGTGATGGATTAAAGTTAGAACTTCAGCTGTTTTTCCACTCTACATTGCACAGAAAATCCTCTCCTTTTTTGTTTTTGTGATCCCAGTTTACTTTGCATCACGTGCTTAGCACATTAACCTTTCTACAAGTCCTCACTCAGACACGTATTCTTATCAATAATGAACAAAGGTGCAGTTTAAAGAAGTCAGAAATGTCTCACAGACTAGTGTTGAGCAGTTGAGAAAAATCTGCAATAGTTTTTGGACTTTGGCTTGACACTTTTTGTTTTGCAGTAATTATTAAAATGAGATTTTATATTAATTCAGGTATTGCACATGTCATTTCTGTCCCGGCAAAGATTGTGAGATGAAAAAATCTGTGCTGCTAAATTCTGTGGAATGTCTTCTGTTGTATTTTATCAGAACCCATGTTAGTGGGAAAAGATAAAATGGAAAAGGAAAAAAAAATAAAAATGAAAGAAAGAAATAGAAAGCAAAAGCAAAAAAAGAATCTTATGCTTCAGAGTTTAAGGCAAAGTACAACCATTTACCACAAAGATAATGATGATATATTTACCATAAAGATAAGGATGATCTGTTGTGCAGCATTTCCCACATTCCAGGGTCTCTCCCTTTTTCCTAAATAATTTAGAAATACCTTTTGAAAGGGTGATGTACATGTTTGAGCACTTGGCTAAAATCCCTTCCTAAGCTCCCACAGCAGGTAGGATCCCACTGGAAGCCCAGTGCAAATGAGAGCTCATTTTTGTGCCTGAGATTCCCCACCAAGGGAAGTGCCTGCCTTAATGGAGCGGTGGGGTGAGCCAGGATGGGGTCATGGCAGGCAATTGGAGGATTTCAGCTTCAGGGCAAACAGGAAGTCAGTGTAATCACTTCATAAATTCACCACTGTACTAAACAACTCCAAGAACTGTAATAGAAATGTATTCCCAAGGTCACCACACCATTTTATGAGCTCTTCATCTTTTCCTTCAGGAAGTCGAGGGAAAAATGGAGGCACATTTCGTTTGCTGTCATAATCCCATTCCAAAGTTTACCCATATGACCCAGCTAGAATTAATCTCAGTATAAATACATCTCTCAAGTTTCCAAGATGCCCACTGAAGTCAGGTGATCCAACATCAGCTCCCATCAATTCCCAAAATAATGAAATACGTACATTTAAGGAGAATAATGTTACAATAACAAAACAAAATTATTATTATCCCATTATGCTAATAAATCATGACAACTTGAGTGATACATGGATTGCAATTCCCCTTTTGTGAATGAGCAGTGAAAAACAGGTATGTGTTGCAGGCACTTCATACTGGACCGACAGACAATTAAAATATGTTGAGGAAAAAATGCTTTGAAGGAGAATGAAAATAAAGAATTATTGACTTGGTATTTCTTGGGGGAAAAAAATAAGTAGGAGTGACAAAAAGAGATGAAACTTAATATGTTGGTACTAATCTTTATTGGGCTATGCCAGTGAACACAAGTTAATGAGATAGGGAAAAAAGCTCAGCATTTCAGTGCTGTGAGACAGCTGAAAACTTTCCAAGTAGATGGGTCATCAATATTGAGATTAAAGTCTTAGACAACCTAGCAGCTTTCAAAAGAACACCTCAAAGTTTACAAGAAATGAAAAAAATAAAAAATCCTTCCGTAATTGATCCAAGCATCTTTGGGGTACAATAATATTTAAGTAGTGAAACAGAGGCCAGAGGAAATGCAAAGATGCAACTGAGATTCTTAGGTGTTTCAATGACAAGACTAAAAAAATGTACATTTCAGAATAATGTCAGGCAGGATGTCAGAACCACATGTCACTCACTGGCAGTAGGAGGAAGTATTCCTGCAGGACAAACCCTTGATGCCTACTTAATAATTCCCACATTCCACCCCCGCTGTTTTGCATTAGATTCAATTTATTATACATCATGTTAAAATTTAGGCACTGCAGATGGCTCTGACAAAGGACTTCATCAGGTTCATGTTGAGTCGATGGCTAATTAATTGACTTAATCTACTTGCTTAATTTTGAAAGGTAGAACCTTGAATAAAGATTGACTTCCCCTGCATGGACATTTATATAACTTTGACATTTGGTGTCTGCCCACCATATTTAATAAAAATATGCCCTTCAGATGAAATGCTGAGTCGTTATAACAATAACAATGGCTGTTAAAATTATAACCAGTGAGTTTCATTAGCACTTCTCTCAGTGAGACACTTTGAAATAAATTAACATTGCTCTGTACTGGGGAAAGAAATTCAATTACTTTTTTCAAGGTTAATTCATGGGAAGAATTGAGGGCCAGGTCTTATAAAGCCTACTTAGGTTGTCAGGAGTTGGACTGTGTTTCTCTCCTATCTGTCTTTGGTTTGACAGTGAAGAGGATGGCAATGATTTTGATAGTGGGCCAGTGAGTAAAAGCTAAAATATTTTGGTAAACTGAACTGTAAAAATACACTCTATAAAACATAGAGTTTGAAAAATCTCTGGTAATGTGGAGTTCAAGCTCTTGTCATGCTGAAAAAGTGTATGCTTCTGTTATTGAATACAGGGGAATTTTCCACCAGTGCTCCTTTACAACCAGCTGGCTTTTTTGGGAACAGTCAACCAATTCCAAGCTTAAATACCATCATCAATGGATTTCCCTTTGTCCTTGTGCAAACATTGGGTAAAATATTGCTCTGGGGTTTATCTAGAACTTCTCTTACCTTTTGCCTTCAGAGCCACCTGTGGAGAGGATTTTTGTCCCATTTGATATTTATTCTACATTTTAGGACAAGAGAATAATTTATCACCCATCTCCTATATCCCACTTTCTAATTCCCTTGGAAATCCTAGCAACATTTTTGCATCCCTTTCAGTTTGATCTTTTCCATAAACCTGCAGCCAAGACTAGTGTTCAACAGTTTGTTTTGGGTTTAGTTTTTATCAAATACAAATTGTTCACAGGTATATGATGAATAAGCCTTTATATTCCACTGCTATTTTGGCTTCAAGTTTTGTAATATATATTAACTGTTGTTACACTCCCAATAAATTTCATTGTTAGGTTTCATTCTGCCAGCAATTTCAGTTTTCAAAAGCACTGAGTACTTCCCATGTTTCAGTGATGGGCTTCCCACTGGCTTCAAAAGTCTTTCAAAATCCTGCTTCAAATTATTGATTCTGATGACTTAATTAAATTAATAAAATGGGCAGGAATCCAGTGCCAAGTGTAAGAAATTTGGAATCCTACCCTTGAAATTTGGAATCCCAGCCTTGACATTTGGAATAAACAAAATAGTAGTGTAAAATCAGAGACTTATTTTTTTTTTTCCCCTGCAAGCTTCATTTATATCATAGCCATCGTGGTTCAGAATAAAAAAAAAAAGGTAAAGAAAACTTCTGAGAAGCTTTGTTTACTTTCAAATTTTTCCTTAGTGAGACTTTCTAGGGCTCCTGGACATTGGTTTAGATAGTAATTTTCTACCCATATATTTACACAGAAATGGTAGGTTAGGATTTTAGGTACTTAACCATATGATTAAACCCTCCCTGAATGGATATAAGTGTTTATAAAATTTCTCTCCAGTTGAAATTCTTTCCAGAACTATTTAAATATTTTTATTCAAGGTTTGGGGACTTTTGTTGTTGAGTTGTGTGTAGGTTTTTGAGGTTTTTTTGTTTGTTTGCTTGTTTTTTAATATTTGTTTTCTAACAACAGTAGTTCATGACAATGTTGTTGAAATGTAAATTGTAAAAGAGTGGTCCAGTCTTAATGTTTTCCCTGCACTGCAGTCTTCAAAATCTCAGAATGTAGCTGCTGATATTTGTAGAAGTCGAAAATTTTCCTTATACTTGTGAAAGGATTAGGTCGTGAAGAATGTGAAAATCCAGAATCCAGGATTTTCCATATACCTGAGGTAGGTTTAAAAAGCACATGATATTTTTGATTCTTGTAAAATTATAATAGCCCTCTTAGTTATTTTGGAAAGACTTTGCCCACTTTAATTCTTACTCCAGCAGAAGAACTCTTTTTTTTTTTCTGAAATAAAAGATGTCTGTTTGTTATTTTGAAGTGACAGTGATGTCTTTTGGTAAAACGAGATGAAAATTTGTTACCTCGGTATTATGGGATTTTTTTAACCCCTTATTGTTTACCAGAGATATTAAAAAGAGTTTGTAGTTACAAATAATCCAAAATTAGTTCTGAAGACAATTTTTCATGTTCCAGATAAGAGCTCTATCAACATTGCACCAACTGTGGACTATAAACAATAAAAATTTACAAAGGTATGTAATTAATATTATTTTTTCTGGTTTCCAAATGGTGCAGTACTTGCAGGCTTTGGAGAAGGAGGAGAAGGTTCAAGGAGTATTGAGGACTATACACACAAAATTCAAAATTATTGCATTCATGCTCTGCTGTCATTGGACTGCAACAGGTTCAGCAGTATATTTGACTTTGATTCAAAAAATAAAGTTCTTTCTATAATCTGTTATTTTCTGATTCCTTTTTTAGAGGGAGAGTGTCTAAATACTGAGTAGATTTGTAGACAATATTATACATAAAACATGAAGACACATTACACATAAAATCCCTTGATTCTGGGAATTCTTTGAGAAGTGCTGGCTACGAGGTAGTATGGCAAGGTTATTAGCCTATCACTTTCTGGTTTTTAATCAATATATCAGCCCTAAAATAATGTACTTCATCACTAATTCCTTCATCATAACTAGATAATCCATTTTAAATTATGAGCATTTCCTACTCTGGAAATCAAAGCCTTATTTTTTTCCCAGATAGTCCAATTGATTTAGGTAAACTACTCCTTTCAAGAGATTTCTGGTGCTTATAACATCATGATATCTTTTTTTTTTTTAAAAAAAAAATCCTTTCCATCAGCTTTGACTTTTATTATAAGCAGACATGTCTGTTGAAAACAGCAAAATGCAAATGACCTTTTTTCCCAGCGATACCTTCAAATATTTTTTTTTAGGGGCAGAGTTTTCACACACTGTCAGAAAGCAAACTTCTTACTGGTTTAAAAAGAAACAGGTAGCATTGACCTAATGTTTTTCTCGTTGTAATTAAGACACTGAGGCCAGCAGTAGCAGGGCTTGGTCAACATTGAACACTTTCAAAAATCTATTTGAAATACACAAAGCATGTAGGGGTTATTCTAGACTATACTATTAGATTATTCATTTTTTTTTTCCTCCTCTATAATTCAATGGCTTGTGCAAATAACAGCCTTAGATATGTGGATGATTACTTTGCTGACATCATCTTACAGCAAAAGATAGCCTGCACTTATTAACTGCTCTTCAGAAAGGTGACACTGTTCATTAACACCATGGAGAAGAACACGAGGATAAAGTGTGGCTACACAAGGTTGTCAAGTGGCCAGGAAGCAGTTCAGAATCACTGAAAAAAAAAAAATCACAATGCTTGCTTCATCACACTTATGGACTGTACTCAAGAATATAATTAATGACATTAGTTGGCCAAAAAAAAAAAAAAAGTTTTAATAATAGAGTTATCTGTGCTCCTATGGAAGGATTCTCTAATTAAAAATGCAGCAGATAGGTACCATGCAGAACACAGACATTTGGGCTTTTTTAAAAGATAAACAGGATTAATTATACCCTAATTGCAACATAATTGATAATTTCATTTTTCCAAGGACGTTTTTTTTTGGATCATAGTGCTCAATTTGATCATGCAAATGAATAGACGTTATGTTGAATACTCACATATATATATATGTATATATATATATCCATATATATATTTCTAAGGAAAAAAAACAATTAAGCTAACAAAATTTCAGTTATGGAGACAAAAAAAATCAAATCAAGTGATTTTCAAAGCATAAAAAAAATGGTAAAATTCCCAATAAAAATGGTCTGTTTTCTACATAGCTACTTCAGCATTTGTGTCTTACAAATAGATTACCAAAGCCTAACAAAAACTTGGAAACAAAAACAAAAGGATTTGTTGTGCAGTCATAAATTTTTCTAGAGAATGATAGATAATCTGTGGGAAAAATAACTTCCTAAAAATTTTAAGTAATAAATCATCAATGAATTAACAAATTATCAACTTTTAATAATACATTAAGTTTTGATAAATAAAATTTTAAAAATTCTGGTGCTGAACAGTTTTATGCAGGGTATTTTCCAGTGCAAGGTTTTTTCAGACACAGAAACAAGTTTGCAACAGGAGTCTGTTTCCTCCCAAACACAAAATGAGTGTAAATCAAACCCAAGTGACCCCACAAGACTGCTCAGGCTCATGAGCAGCAGGTGGCAGTAGGTTGTTTATTATTTTCGGAGTGTTGTAGTGGATCTACATTCCTGTTTATCATTTATAGAAATTCCAGACTTTGTGCATTAATTAATTAATGAGCATTCTAAGTAATTTTCATTGCTTACCTCTAACATACACACTATGTTTCCTGCTGCTGACACAGGGGTTTATCAGTCTGAAAATACAAGGGAAGGTGCTCTCTCTAATAGTGCTGTACGTTGTCAGAGTAATTTTATCTGACTTTACAAACTCTCTTTGTTGCTACTTTTTAAAGACAGACATCTGCGCCTCTCTTACAAAGGACTTTTGGAAGTTAGAGGGGTAATATAGGAGATACACTGGCTTTAATGCCTTAGCATGGCATGTCAAGCATGAGTGGATCAGAGCCTTGTTAGCAGCAGTTACAGCAGAAGCACAGAATCCCGGGATGGTTTGGTTGGGAGGGACTTTAAAGAACATCTCATTCTGCCCCTGCCCTGGCAGGGACCCCTCCCACTGCCCCATCCTGCTCCAGCCCTAGTGTCCAGCCCGGCCTGGGGCACTGCCAGGATCCAGGGGCAGCCACAGCTGCTCTGGGAATTCATCCCAGCCCCTGCCCACCCTCCAGGGAACAATTCCTGCCCCAAATCCCCCCAGCCCTGCCCTCTGGCACTGGCAGCCATTCCCTGGGTGCTGCCCCTCCAGCCCTTGGCCATTGTCTCTCTGCATCTTCCCTGCAGCTCCTCCAGCCCTGCAAGGACACACTGAGGGCTCCCCAGAGCTTCAGAGTTGGAGCTTTTATATTTTTCAGGCTCTGTGCTGTTCTGGTGTGCAGTTCTGGGGTTCATATTCAGTGTTGATGAGCTCTGTTCACAGAGCAGGGAGACAAAACCATTCCTTCTCCAGCCTGGGACCAAGGACACTGATCCAACTGTCAGGGCCCAGAGCCAAGCCAAGGGTGCAGGGAGAAGGGGAACCAAGGAGGATGGAGCTTCCTGCCCTGGAGCCGTGCCTGGCCAGTGCCCGGCCCCGTGCTGCTGGCCAGAGCCCACAGCAGTGTGAGCCCTCGTGGGCTCTGCTCGCCCTGGCTGTGCCCAGCCGGGCTCTGGCCCTGCCCAGCCGTGCCCAGGGCTCCTTTCACTCGCTGCCCGCTCTGTGCCCTGCCCTGCCCCGGGCCAGCCCTGCAGCAGCCTGCCTGTGCCCAGGGGAGCAGTGCCAGCCCTGCAGCAGCCTGCCTGTGCCCGGGGGAGCAGTGCCAGCCTGCAGCAGCCTGCCCGTGCCCAGGGGAGCAGTGCCAGCCCTGCAGCCCGTGCCCAGGGGAGCAGTGCCAGCCCTGCAGCAGCCTGCCTGTGCCCGGGGAGCAGTGCCAGCCCTGCAGCAGCCTGCCTGTGCCCAGGGGAGCAGTGCCAGCCTGCAGCAGCCTGCCTGTGCCCAGGGGAGCAGTGCCAGCCCTGCAGCAGCCTGCCCGTGCCCAGGGGAGCAGTGCCAGCCTGCAGCAGCCTGCCCGTGCCCAGGGGAGCAGTGCCAGCCCTGCAGCAGCCTGCCCGTGCCCGGGGGAGCAGTGCCAGCCCTGCAGCAGCCTGCCTGTGCCCAGGGGAGCAGTGCCAGCCCTGCAGCCCGTGCCCAGGGGAGCAGTGCCAGCCCTGCAGCAGCCTGCCCGTGCCCAGGGGAGCAGTGCCAGCCTGCAGCAGCCTGCCTGTGCCCAGGGGAGCAGTGCCAGCCCTGCAGCCCGTGCCCAGGGGAGCAGTGCCAGCCCTGCAGCAGCCTGCCTGTGCCCAGGGGAGCAGTGCCAGCCCTGCAGCAGCCTGCCCGTGCCCAGGGGAGCAGTGCCAGCCCTGCAGCAGCCTGCCTGTGCCCGGGGGAGCAGTGCCAGCCCTGCAGCAGCCTGCCCGTGCCCGGGGGAGCAGTGCCAGCCCTGCAGCCCGTGCCCAGGGGAGCAGTGCCAGCCCTGCAGCAGCCTGCCTGTGCCCAGGGGAGCAGTGCCAGCCTCGCAGCAGCCTGCCCGTGCCCAGGGGAGCAGTGCCAGCCTGCAGCAGCCTGCCTGTGCCCAGGGGAGCAGTGCCAGCCTGCAGCAGCCTGCCCGTGCCCAGGGGAGCAGTGCCAGCCCTGCAGCAGCCTGCCTGTGCCCAGGGGAGCAGTGCCAGCCCTGCAGCAGCCTGCCTGTGCCCAGGGGAGCAGTGCCAGCCCTGCAGCAGCCTGCCTGTGCCCAGGGGAGCAGTGCCAGCCCTGCAGCAGCCTGCCCGTGCCCAGGGGAGCAGTGCCAGCCTGCAGCAGCCTGCCCGTGCCCAGGGGAGCAGTGCCAGCCCTGCAGCAGCCTGCCTGTGCCCAGGGGAGCAGTGCCAGCCCTGCAGCAGCCTGCCTGTGCCCAGGGGAGCAGTGCCAGCCTGCAGCAGCCTGCCTGTGCCCAGGGGAGCAGTGCCAGCCTGCAGCAGCCTGCCTGTGCCCAGGGGAGCAGTGCCAGCCCTGCAGCCCGTGCCCAGGGGAGCAGTGCCGGCCCTGCACCCTGTGCCCGGGGGAGCAGTGCCAGCCCTGCAGCAGCCTGCCCGTGCCCAGGGAAGCAGTTTCAGCCCTGCACCCTGTGCCAGGGGGAGCAGTGCCAGCCTGCAGCAGCCTGCCTGTGCCCGGGGGAGCAGTGCCAGCCCTGCACCCTGTGCCCGGGGGAGCAGTGCCAGCCTGCAGCCTGTGCCCAGCCCGCAGCCTGCCCTGGCCTGCGCTGCAGCAGCTCCAGCTGCTCCCTGGGCTGGGCTGGGGATGCTCCAGCTGCTCCCTGGGCTGGCCCCGGGCTGGGGCAGCTGCAGCGGGGCTGTGCCCGAGGGCAGAGGGGCAGGATGCCCCTGCCCTGCTGCCCACGCTGGGAATCAGCCCAGCACAGGGGCTGTGGGCACTGTCCCGCAGCCCCCAGGGCTCCTCCCGGGATGCTCCAGCTGCTCGGCCCAGCCCGGATCCAGCCCTGAGCCCCTGCCTGCTGAAACCTCCTGATACCCCCCGGGACACTCCGGGCATGCACAGGTCCCCCTGGATGCCATCCTGTTCCTCAGGGATGGTGACTCCTCAGCTCGGTGTCACCTGCGGTCCTGCTGAGGGTGCCTCAATCACTCTGTCTCTGTCATTGGTTCAGATTTTAAATGACACTGGTCCCAGTACAGACCCCTGAGGGACACCACTGGCCCCTGGTGTCCATCAGGGCTCTGACCTGATGACCCCTATCCAAGTGACCATCCAGCCACTTTCCTATCCATCTAACAGCCCACTCATTAAATCCATCTCCCTCCAATTTATAGGATATTTTGAAGGGCTGTAGTTGGCAGAAACAAGTGACTGGAACTAATACATCTAAGAGGAGAGCAAAGACAGTATCAATAATATGAGTATATTTTGTGTGAACAATACCAATCCACTCCAACCAGCCCAGCCCAAAATTCTCAGTAATTTTTGGGAAATTACAGGTCTGCTTGAGACTTCTGTCACAATGCTTTATGAGAGTATGCAACTGAACTGTAGAATGGGGAAATAATGGCAGTCATCAGTAGCAGCTGCCTATGCAATAAATATCCTTTTAAAGTCACGACTGCAGCAGGGAAAGCATTAGAGAAGCATTGATTTCTACAGTGTGACATTCTAATTAGATAAAAAATGCAGAAACTTTTTGAGAGAAGTATTTGAGTGTTGTATCACTATGTGAACACCTCAGTAATTTTGGTAATGATGTCATTTTTCATAGTAGATAAAACTATTTAATTTCTTTCTGTTCTCTTTAATTGCATATGGCAACCTTTTTTGGTTATAGCTATGTGAGGAGAGAGGAATCTTAAAGAATTTGCACAAGAGTGTCCAAGTCATCTCTACCTGCTGACACAGTCTCTGTCACACTGAGTATATGCCTCATTTCTTCTAACAGAGGAAATTATGATCAGTTTCAAAGAGATTCCAGTTAAGAAATATGCTCTCTTTAAACTTTGGAGCACTTATGTGAATGCTGAACAAAAAAGGATTTTATGCAAAATTTCTTTTTGGTACCAACTGTTCTTCAAATTTGTGTTTATGTGGGGGCTTTTAGAGCTTCAGGAGAGTGTAGGAAATTCCAAGTTTCTTTCTGAACACTGGAAAAAAATTCAACTCAGTACAAATATATATATTATACTGGTACCATGAGGGTTGAAATTAAATCAGATGATAAGTTTAGCACAAATAAGACTTTCTTCAGGCACCTTATGTGTCTTCAGACACATAAGGTTCATCAAAGCATCTGTAAAGAATATTAGAAATGGTTAATATATGAGACACCATTCCAGTTACTCCTGATAATCTGTTTTTCATCTACACGTGTGGCTTTTGGCCTAAAGGCATTATATCACACAAAAGTCTAATTTTAGTACAATAACCTGCCTGTACAGTAACAACTCTACAGATTCCAATTGTATTTAGTAATACAGTTTTATGCTTGGTGAGACAGATTTGAATAGACCTTCCTGCATGACAATGCCTTTCATTTCAAACAGGTAAGTAAGATGCAGGGGATTTATATTACTCAAGTTCATTATCTGTAAAAAGAACTTAAAGTACCTGATTCAGCTTAACAACCCACATTCAGACTGATTTGCCTCGCTGAATTCAGCAGTCACAAGAGAAGATGTCATGCTGCTGGTTCTGCATCAGATCAGCTGGATTTGTCTCATCTAACCTTGAAAAAAACCCAAGCACTGACCATATAAATAAACTGAAGTGTAGGTATTTCATTTATCTCCATGCATTTATCCATTTATCCATTCTTTATTTTTTTTTTCTGAATATAACATCAAATGATGTTAGTTTATGAAGCTGACTAGTCACAGGATGTAAATGTGAGGAGGAAACATAATTTATTAAATTTTTTGACTCACTGGGCATAGCAAAACAACCAAACGCCACAGACCATTTTGACCATGTCCTGTTTAGCTTTGAAATGGTTATTTGTTTACCCTATGCCCTTGGAATTAATGCCAGAATAAAGGAACTTCTTAATTTTCAAAGTGTTATAAGATTTTAATTGGGTTCCTAGGAATCAAAGGATGTTGATAACCAGAAAGTCACAACTAACTTATGAATATTATAAATAAATCCTGTATTATGATTCATAGAATGCCTGTAGGTTGATGTAAACTGATTTGGTTAGTCCATATATTATAATTCTTGACTTTTGAATATTAAAAACAGTACTCCCTGCTTACATTGAATCTGGTTTCTCAGAAAATCATTTACCTGTTGCTCTCACTGATCTAGTTCAGGGTGCTTGGTTTTACATCCCTTGCTACGGTGATTCCTGATTTCTCAAAAGATGTGCAAAAACACCCACGTCACCCTATCCCACTCCCCTTACATGTAGATTAAATGATTAACTACTCATAGGTTAATATGAAAAAGGAAATTTCCAAAGATTGTAAAGTTATTTCTTGAAAATTAATTCCGGTTGATTTTTAACTACACATCAGCCATATTTAGGCATGATTTTCCATATTCAATATATATTTTACTGAGCACAAATGTTCAGAAAAGGATGTCTTTAAAAGTATAAACATTCAAACTGTTGGTAAGTGCAACTTGCAAAAAACCTTTGTATTGAAATGACCAAGTCTCAAAAAAGAGTGAATATTAAATCACTATGTAACAAAAAATACATCGAAAAATATGAGCAGACCAGCCACATGTTCTACTTTATTTTTTGACAAGTTAATATGGGAAATTCTGCTTCAGTTGTGTATGAGATCATAGTATTTACTGTTTGCTTTTATTCTAGCATGACCTTAAATCTTTATTCAGAAAATAAAAACTATTAAAACCTATTACCATAACAAGGAAAATAAGCAAATTATGAATTTTCCATAAGGACATGTTTGGTAATTTTTGCTAACTAAAGAAAAACTGAAGTAATAACAAGCTGAACAGCTTGCACCTCTTTCTGAATGTATTGTGAAGTGAGGCACAGAAGCAGAGATGAAGTCTTTCTGTCTCTAGGGATGCTGAATTCTGATTTGTATTCAGGTGCCCACATCTCTCTGGCTCAGCAGACTCTTACTCTGGAATTAGGTACCTACATCTACTCGGCAGGCTGTTGTCACCCATTTGAAGACAGGGTTGTCATCCACTCAAATTATCCCCATAAATAGTTCATTGGGGTTTTGCCAGCCTGTTCCTCCCTCGTTTTAGTGAGCAGAATTTCTCTCCAGGTGCTGTGGGCTGCTGTCCAAAGGTGGCACCTAATTGTTAATCAGACAGGGTTTTATGAATGCAGAAAATTGGTCACGGCCAGGGAGTAGTTACAAGGTCTTGATGATAAAAGTGCCACTGGCACTCAGGAAAGGAAAGAGATGAGTATTTTTGTACTTACCAATCCTGTAGTGCTCCAGGCATCTGCCTCCCTCCTAGACCTGACTCACTGCCACACTCTATTTCTTAAAATTCTTCCACTAGAAATCATCCCAGTACCACTGACCAGCAATTGTGAGTCTGCTGCTCACAATCCTGTGGTATCCAGAATTATTTTTTCTTATAGTTGTTACTCATTGACATACTCGTTATCATTTCTTATTAGATGCTTGGAAACCTTAAAATTTGTCTGTTAACCTGAAATATAAATGATTTTCGTTTTCATTCACAAGACTGTTGAAAGACAAAGTATATTCAAGAACTGATTGTAGTTTTTTACTGTTAATTCTAGGATTTCACTGCTGAGTCCTTTCCTCTTAACTGTCTGAACAGATCTTAACTTGTGATTTTTACCATGATGTGCTTAGAATGACTTGTAATGATGCTTAGACTTTTCTGAAAAGAAAATTAAACAGAAACCAAACAATGAACAAATACAACACAACCCACAGTATTTAGTGTAAGTGACCCCCTTTATTTATTAGCAGTAAATATATGTGGCACATTAACATATTTATTTACTTGCAACACGTAAAGATGCGTCTAAGAAAACGTGGTGGTAAAGCTCAGAGCATTTGAGTGCCCAGTAGTAAGTGTGAAAAATGTAATAAGTGATTAAAAAAATGTGATGAAAAGTAACGTAAGAGTTGTTAGTAAAGTAGAAGAGATGCTGGTAGGGGGCAGGTGACATGAGAGAGGTGAAATGAGGTGGCTGGAAGTGTGTTGTGTCCCACAAGCAGAGGGGCAGCTGGTCTGCTGGGAGATGGAGTGTCAGAGCCCAGGACATCCCTTTGGGAGTCCAGAGCTGCCCAGATCCCTGCCAGGGGGCTCGGAGACCCTGGCACACAGCCCAGAACACCAGTGGGCTCCATTACCAACCCTGGAGCAAATTGCCACCTTTACACGAAGAGATGAAAGCCACAGCAGTTTGAAAAGTGTAATGATTAGTGTATCACAGGGTGTAAATGGAGATTTTAGGATTCTTTGTATAGGGGTTTTTGGGGACAAGATGGAGGGATTTGGGTGTGTCCAGCCTTTCTTCTTCTTCTCCTCTACCTCCATCTTCTCTGATGATGCTGGCACTTTTGGATTGGTTTAGAGTAGAAGCTCACCATCTAACATAGGTGATGGGTATTGGGGAATAATTGTAAATATGTCACACGTAGTTTTCTGTGTATAAAGATAACACCACCCTGGGTGCAGGATGAGTGCCTCTGACTGTCCTGCTGAGCACACCTGGGCTGGGCAGAAAGAAAATTTTATAGATAAGAAATAATAAACAACCTTTGGACTGAAGACCGAGAGGTGTTGTCTCATCCTTTGAACGCACGGGCAGAAGTAAAGACTTAAAACAACAAATCAGGGTCCCAAACCTTGACAGGACCCCGGCAATGGGGAGGTCCACAAAGCTGGGAACATCCCCAGGGTCGAGGAGGAAAAATCCATTAGCAGTTGAAACGAGGAATTCATTAGCTCATTGGAGGAGAGCAATTTTGTGAAAGCCAGGGAGCAATCCCAATTAAAACCAGCCAAGGGTATTGTTGTGTGCAAAATGATTTCTGTGGTGGTAAAAGGCTACTTTCCTCAGGCCTCTTTTTCCCCTGGGAATACAAAAATTAAAAAGGACTGATTTCTGGTTTGTTGGCTTTTTTTTTTTTTTTTTTTTTTTTTTTTTTTAAATTCAAGGTCAAGTTTTATTTTTAAAGGTGGTGTAGTTCTATAACTTATTTCTTTCACTGTTATTTTTCTTGGATTTATTTTACCTATGGCATTAAAATTGGCAAAAAAATAAAATGCAGATAGATCATGGAACATGTTGAGGAGACAGTGGAAGAAAGAATAACCATTAACAACAGTAATAGTGTGGAAAAAAGCTAAAAATCAGCACAGTGTAAAAAATTTTGCAGCTTCATAGAGCTGACTCATGGTCAAGTGAAGAAAATCATAGATAAGGTGCAAATGAGTCAGGACTGATCACAAAAATTGCAATGTCTGGAAATTTTGAAATGGATCACATGTACTTTTTTCTTTGATAATTGTTAAAAGTTGGAGAATATTTCAAGAACAGAGAAGATCCTACTGGGATGGAGTGTCCTGTGTCCTCAAAACGGGAGGGGAATTGGGAAGGAAATGTTGGCAGAAATGTGATGTGGGAGAGAGATGAGGTGTGAGTGAGGAATATTTGCATCCAGGTGTTTCTCAAAGGCTGCATTTAGTCAGGTAGTGTGGTGTTATTACGTGGGAAGTGATTAAAAGAATAAAGTCTTCAGAGCCACGAGGTTGTTATCTAGGGAAAGGGAGAGATTAGAAGGTGTTACCAGGGGATTATAAATATCTAATAATACCAGAGTTTTCTGTAATTAGCACAGTGGGTCTGCAGAAAACCAAACTGAAAAAGACAGCTGCAGAATAAATAAATACCTGACATTTTTATAGAAAGAGCTCCCAAAATAGAATCTAAAGGCAAATCGTTCTGCTTATTTTATCCTAATTATATTTCTGGCAAATTTGTTTACCTTTCTGCTGTTTCCTTATTGTCATGTTGATCCATGTTCCTCTCAATTTAACTGCAATTTTGCTGGACTTTTGAACATATATTAAGACAGCTAAAACATTTCATATAGCTGATGAAGTATCATAGTCAATGATCTCTTGCAAAAACCACTGAGATTCTCAGATCTGGTGAATACCATGGCATAACCAGAGCTAGAATTTCTGACTGAACTTTTTTTTCTTCTGTCAACTTGATTTTGAATTATTTTTCCCCAGATTTTCTGTGGTTGCCTAGTGCCAATCTGAAGCAGTTCCATTTGCCCTTATACATACATGTCTTCAAATGGTGTTGTTCCATGAAGTAATAAAAATGTCTTGCACTGCTTGATGCCTTTAGTAATGTCTAATGATGTCTTGCTCCACATCCAAAAATACCTGATATTCTCTCTGATATGCTGGTGACCTCTGTTAGAGAGCTCTTGCTATTTTATCCTGTAAATAGTCTGGCTGCCATGAGAGGTATGTGCAGAAGTCAAAAGAATATGTGAAAAGGAAAAAAAAAAAAAAAAAAAAGAAAAAAAGAAAAATCCTAAATGTGAAAATTCTATGTGAAATATTACACATGGGAAGTGCCGTAGCAGGAAATGTGTTTGATATGTAGAGACACACATGCATAAATATACTACAAATTTCTTCATATTTTGTATTAATATTTTATGTTCTGTACTTATGTGGGTATTCAAATCCATTGAATAGGTGTATTTATCAATTACATTTAACAATCAACTAATATAGTGGTTGAATATATAAACTTCCGTCTTTGTGTTAAAGCTACAGAGTGGTAGAGAAATAAACAGGGGAGAACTGTCAACAAAGAAAGTTAATATGTTTTATCTAGTCCTTCTGAAATGATAAAATTAATGATGTGAATGAGAACACATTAAACATGAGGGTTTCCATTGGATGGTTCCAAAACAAAGGACAGGATTGACAAAAAACAGGACAAGGTTGTTATTCCTGACTGTTAATGACATTTAGGTTAGGAATTTTCACTCATATGTGTTTTTACAGGATTTGTGGCATCCTCCAAAATGCTATTTTTGCTTTCTGTTTTTTTTTTTTTTTCTTCTTTTTAAACTGTTCCATGTTGTTGTCTACCCTTGATGAAGACATTAAACTTCAGGAATAGCTCAAGCTGCAATTCTTTTATTGAACCGTACATATGTTTAAAGAAAAGGGGAAAAAGAAATCAGAATAGCATCACTATAATTATTTTCTGTTAAACTATTTTCTACAAGTGAGTCAGTATTCTAGAGAATAACAAATGTAGACGATAAGAGAATTCTTTTGGAGCTCCATAGCCTCTTCATGACTTTTTATTTCCCAATACATTTTTTCCCATTAATAATAAGTTGGGGGTTTTTTGCTGGAAGTCAAAAAATATTTGGTATTTTTGTGTTTTCTAGATTTTTTTTTTACTTTCCTGATACTTCTCCATAGTATTAGTACATCATTATTGGTACATGGTGGTTTTTAGTCTTTACAGCATGCTCTGGAACAGTGACCTTAAAAGGAAATTTTTCCTATTAACAGAAATAATATGCCAGAGGTGCAAACAGCCTCAGGATTACTACTGGAGACAATAAATCATCTTCCCTCTTCCCTGTTATTCTTGTTTGCTGTGAGTTTTTGTGTTGCTTTGCTCTGCAGAAAAACAGAAATGAATGTACACAGCAGTTAATCCAGAAAAATGTGTAATTCATTAGCAGTAGATAGGATAGTCAAAAGTAAAAAAAAAAAAAAAAAAAAAAAAAATACTTCTAAAATAAGAAATTGGGCTGTATGTCTTTGAAAAAACATTCTTTGTGTGAGTCATGACATTTCTCTGTTTTTATGTTTCCCTAGTACTTTGCTAGCAATATGGAGACAAATTTTTAATTTCAGATTCACACTCAAAATAATCAGATCATTGAAACTGGCTGTTTCCACAGAGGAAGTTTGCTCTCCACTGGAGTAAGTGCTTTGTAAAGAAGACAGTAAAGGTTTTTAGAGCAAAAAAGTAGCAAATTAATTATTACATTAACATCATGAGCCTTTAAGGCCTCAGCTACATTTTTCATAAAATAAGAACAATCTATTTGTGTTTATCACCCACCTAGACTGAAAGAATTGTACAGTGCTATTTTTGTAGGAGAAGTAACAGTATATAGAATTGCTTTCTAGAAGTGAATGGAAATTATGACAAACATGCAGTTTACAAGGACAGTAGAAAGTAAAAGGAAAGACGTTTTTTTTTGTTAAAATAAAAATAAAAATCTAGAAGGGTGCAACCAAATAAACATCAAATGCCACAACTCTTAATCATAATCTCAAAATGACACCATCTGTCTGATCAAACTGAATTATTTCTTCCTCACAGCTGGTCAAGGCTTTCTGTTCAGTAGTGCAAAATTCTGCTGAGAAGGAACAAAAGCACTCATACACCTCATACTTGTGTCCGTGCTTGCAGTGTGCACACCTGAAGAAATGTTTCTGAAAAAGATTTTTAAAAAATCATTGCTTCTTAGTGGTTTGTGTTTCACTGAAGCAATTTGTCTAGCATGCTACTGATTCCACTGGGCATAAAAAAGGTTTATGTGTTTGGAGTGATGTTGTGATCACTAAACTCATCTCTTCTCTGTTAGCAGACCAGGGATAGCATTTATCAAATTTCTTTGGGCCTCGCCCAGGCGAGATTTGAGTATATTCAAGGATTATTTTTTTCACAGCCTCTGTGGAAAACTGCTGCAATGTTTAACCACTCTCAGAATCGGAAAATTTCTCATTTCATCTAATTGCAATTTGGAACCTTGAAGCTTGTACCTGTTTTCTCTGCCACCAGTCTCTGTCAATCGCCATGTTTTGAAATAATGTCATATAATTTTGAAGTAACATGATAAAACTTGTCTTAAATTCACTGTGAGCGTGCCAAATTCCACTAGTCAAGAATTCGTGCAGAACACTGATTTTTCTGAGTCTCAAAGGGTTTTTTTGAAAAGAGGAGAGGTAATGTGAGTGAGAACCTCCTGCCCTTTCTTTTACTGGTACTGGAATTCACCCACTCAGGTAATTTATATGTGCAGAGAAAGGTAAAACAGAGGTAGAAGTACCTCAGACAAGAGGAGCAGCATAACAGCAACAAAGTGATTCCAGCTGATGTGCAACCCAGAGGAAAAAAAAAAAATATTGGCAAACTATTCAGCAAAACTGTCTGAATAAACACAGTTTTCTCTACCCAATTAAAATTTTGTAGCAGAAACATGTCCTAGTTCTCTTGAGAGTGAATCCTACGCATGTGTGTTCATTTTCTCTCTCAAAATGCTAAAGATCTTAAGGCAGTGTTGTTGGTTAGGATGAAACAGGAAAACCTTATAAATATGATTATCTGGCAAAAGATTTTGAGAATATAGGAACTATAGGCAAGATTGGAATGAAAGCAAGCTTTGAGATACCAAGTCTTAGTTATTGAACAACTAGAACTCAATGGTTTGGTGGGCTGAAGGTAATCCCCTCTTGATTGAACAATGCCCTCTGCTTGCAGACAGCTCCAAGGAGCAGAGCAGACCCCAGCAGCTTGGCAGAAAGGGTGCAAAGAGCAGTTTGTAGGGTTTAAAATGTAACACAGTATGGTAATATAATGATTCTTATAGGCTGTATGTAAATGCTATAGGATTTGTATCTTGTGCTACATTGGTTAGCGAGAATTAGAATATTCAGCACAGAAGATGATATATTGTATTGTAACGGGAATTTTGGGCATTCTATCTTTTTGCACTCTCTTGCTCTACCTCTCTCTCTTTCCTCACTGTCTTTCTGGCTTGCTCCAAGCTGTGCTGGCAGCTTTAAGCAGCCCCCTGCACCCACACCCTTTGCAATAAACCACAACTTCCAAGACCAGGCTTAGGAGATCTTTCATCACTGTTTGTCCTGCCCATCCGTACTGCCACCAACACTCTCACACAGTGTTCTTTTGATTGATGGTTCTCTGATTATCAGGTAACCAGCAAGCATCTTGCAGCTTTCATCCCAACATCCCTGGTTGTCATTTTGAGGGGTCTAGGTTGCTGCTGTAAGATCATTATGCCATTTCACAGCTACATTTGCATTATCATTGTCTCTTGTAAAAATAATTTAGAAAACATCTTGGATTTTTTTTTTTTTTTTTTTTTTTTTTTTTTTTTTGTGGTGGTTTAAAGTTAGGTTTATGTGTTTGCTTATGGTTGCCCTATTGTTTGCTGTTGCTCATTGGCACCTGAAAAGTCACAAGTGGAATTTTTGGTCTTAGGTCTATTTTACAAAACCCTACAGTGTATCTGGCATAAATAACTACTGCTTTATTGTGCCTAGCTACAAAACATTGAATAATTTAATGGCATGCAACTATATAGGTTGAGTTTCTGCTCTCATTAAAATATTATTATCTCCTACCATCTGCCTGTTGATTTTCCACTTGAACATTTCAGTAGGTAAGGAATATCTCCAATGTTCCTTGGAAAAGCTGTGCCAATGGCTTTACTCACAGTACCAGGAACCGCATTAAAAGACCCAATGTTCTCTAAATTGTGTGGGAACTACGGCAAATGACAGAGGGGATTGACTTTACTGGCAGAATTTTTCAAAAGCATTATGCACGGATGTTAGGATGAGTTCCTGTCATTGCTTCCTGAGTGCCACAACTTGGCATCACAATGGTTTATAACCAAATGAGAAATCCTCTCAGAAATTTCTGATGAGGAAATAATAGCTCCCATAATTTTGCACAGACAGGAAACTGCTGAGAGGCTGGGCTCAAACTCTGTTTAAAAAGAAGGAAACTGAGAATGTTTGTTTCAGAGGACAGATGTCAGTTGCTTCCCTCTTTATCTTTTCTTAAACTGAACTATTATCTCAGACCTAATTGGTTCCCTGTGTACTAAAAATGCTTACAACACCATTTACTTAGGTAACTCTGCATATTTGTATGTGATACACACATAGAGACAGCATAATAATGACTTTTTCTTTAAACTGTAAAAAATACCCACACCCTAAGTGTACCCTGGGTACCCTAAGCACAGTCTATATGTCACTAGTATTTACTACTCATTCTTGGGACTAGATGCTGAAGAAAGTAGAATTAATGAAAATCTTGATGTCACACTCTTCATGGATAAAAAGTTTTTGTCTGCCCAGAAGTTCAATAAAGCCATCTGGGCTTCAGTCATGTGTGGGAGACAGATCATATGGAATTTATTGACTCTTTACCCTTGCCTTCATAGTGAATGTTTTACTGTGTAATTACTGCACTTACTGTTCATGTTTTAATTGCTATTACTTACCTAATCTTAGTCTTGCTCTCAGTCTTGCAATTACTGTTTGTATTACTGCTGCTATTACTATTGCTGTGGGATATTTACTATTTATTGCATAATTAATATGTGCTTACTACATAATTGCATTGTTCAATCTTTTGTCAAGAGGTGGTGCTAAAACTGTGTGAATCTTGTCTAGAACTAGCTCCAGTTTCTGTAACTCTAGAATTTAAAAAAAAAAAAAAATTTTTTTTTTTTTTTTAGTTTCAGACTGTCTGTAGATTCCTTTTAAAAATACAGAGCTTTGGCTTCCTAATTTTCACTTAGAGTACAGTCTAAATAAATACACAAAAAACCAGGTGTTTATCAGAGCAGTGTGCTCCTGCTGAGGAGCACAGATTTTCTACAAGAAACTTATGCTGTAAACGTGACAAGCTATCAGCATCAGCTGCTGCACTGAAACTAGGGGTGCATCAAACCTTGTCAGAGATAAACCCCCCAAAAACCTGGCTGAGCAGTTTTGCTGGATCTGTGTGATATCTTTCCTCAGATACCATCAAACCAGCCAGCTAAAGTAATTATCAGCCAGTTTAATTAAAAGTCCATCCTTCCAATGTTATGTGCTGAGTCTCTGTTTGGGAAGAATTAATTATGGGAATTCCTCCTGGCCTATGATGCACTGAAGACCCAACTGTTCCCAGCCCCTGGCTTCCTCTAGGATTATTTATCATGTGATAATGTGATTTATCATTTCTTTAGATTCTTGCTTGATGGTGGTAACTATCAGAATTGCTGAAAAAAAAAAATTAACAGAAATTGGCAGATGAAATTAAATATGATTCTTGCTTGATGGTGGTAACTATCAGAATTGCTAAAAAAAAAATTAACAGAAATTGGCAGATGAAATTAAATATGATTCTTTCTTGATGGTGGTAACTATCAGAATTGCTGGAAAAAAAAATATTAACAGAAATTGGCAGATGAAATTAAATATGATTCTTGCTTGATGGTGGTAACTATCAGAATTGCTGAAAAAAAAATTAACAGAAATTGGCAGATGAAATTAAATATGATTCTTGCTTGATGGTGGTAACTATCAGAATTGCTGGAAAAAAAAATTAACAGAAATTGGCAGATGAAATTAAATATGTTCTGGGTATGGGTTTGTAGTTAATGGGGCTGTGCTGAGTGGTGTTATCTTATATCAGGTAAGAGTTTTTCATTTCTGGCTTTAGTAAAGGCATTTTTCTCTTAATACCCCACCTATCCATAAAACCATGTAGCAAAGCGTTATTGCATGCTTTATAGGCAAAAAAATTAAACTTTACAGCTGGCGTAGAAATGTGCAATTTGCATATGCAAATTATACACAAAATGTCACTAATCTCATCCAGAAAGTCATGTAAGTATATCATATTTTATGGTATAGGATATCACCATTTTATAGACTGCATTTTACATGTTGAAGTTTTATGTCACGGTTATCAAGTGCAACTTAAGTACCACCATCTAGGATTTTGTTACTGGGTGCATCAGCAATATTGCTCCAAGCACACTTTTGTCTGAGGGATCTAAACTAGGTTCCTGTATTTTGAGGTACAATTGTGTAATAAAATGGTCCCAGCTCTGTATCCTGGCATAGGTTCATCTGAAGAAAAGAATGACTTTGCTGGGAAGGGTCACTGGCAGATCATCCCAACCATGATTTGCTTAGGAAATCATTCCAGTCAGGAACACACACACTCGTGTATTGCGGTTGGAGGCTCCTGGGCCTGAAGTTTCTGAGTTTCTGGACTCAGTTTCTTCATGATGTTTTGGTTCAGGAAGACCTTGTGTTCTCACAGGCTTGGCATAAATATCACAAGTGTTGTTGTAACAAGAGTGATGTTTTGGATTCCTTTCTGTGGGATGGACTTCTCTCTGTCTTTCAGTTTTGGGCCAGTGGGATGAAGAGTTCTGGCACTCTTCTGACCAGTGAGATGGCCTGCTCGAGAAGCTCTATAAAGGGGTTCAGTCTGTGAATAAAATAGGAGTCAGATAAAGTTTTCATAAACGAGGTCTCGTGTCGTTTGTTCATCGCCCACAGCGACAATGTATTACAACATCAATTTCTCAGCTTAACTCTGATTTTTTTTTCTAATAATGTGTATTATATCTCATTTTGTTTGAGTTCACTTAGGAATTTTGAAACATCACTTAGGAATTTTTGAAACATGTCATGCAAACTTGTTGTCCCTTTAGTTGCTTTTAAAAAAAAAGTGCAAGCAACAGTGAAAGTCTAGCAAATGCAACTACAGATTAGAACCTAGACCTTTACAATGTTTATAAGTTAAAAGAAAACCCACACCAAACTTAAAAAAATCCAACTAAGCACCTGCCAAACTCCCTCAAAGCTTCTTTTCTTAGGTTTATTGATGTCTTTGCTTGACAGCATAAATTTCAAGGAATTACAATGCTCAGCTCCCATTAATGGACCGAATTCATAAGTATGCCTGTCAGATTATAGTCCTTACAATTATTTGGGTATGTGTGTGATCAGTGGCGTGAGGCAAGAATTTACAATTGTTACAGGTTATTTGAGGAGTTCAGCTCTTTCCTGAAGCTTTTCTATAAAATCCATGGGCAGGACATGTCCATATTGCCTTAACTGGAGAAGTGGAAGTTCTTTTTTTCATCCTGTTCAACATCCCACAAATTTGCATAGCTGCAGGTAAATAGTTTCATCTTTTTCTTCAATGCTAGGGGATCCCCTAATCCCATATTTCTTCAAAGACTGCAAGATTCTGTGAATAGTAATACAATTCCTTCTTTCCTCCACCACAGAAATGACCACCAGTCTTGGGAATATCTAGGCAAGGAAATGGAAAAAATCATGTATAAATCTAATAAAAAAAAATCAGTTCAAAGAAGTCTGCCAAAATGGATAGGCTTAAACTATATTAAAAGCTTTTAATTAAACAGATGTGGAAGGACAAGAAATGCATTCTCTACTGACTGAAAATTTCATGAAAGTAGTATTAAATGCCTACTAAAAAATAATTAAAGTAACATAGACAATCCAATTATATAATTATTGTACTTGAAAGGAAAGTCAGCTTGGTACACCAGTAACATTTTGCAAGATTTCTGAAAGTAGTGTCTTTAAGTAGGTTTATCATTGCAACCTGATAATCAGCAGCATTTGTTAATCAATCTTCATCTTTGGTTTCCAGCTAAAGAATAATAGTTATCTAATGGTGGTATTCATCTAAACTATATTTTAGTGGAATTAACATTAACCAAAAGCCAAGTAAAAACTAGGCAATGGGTACAGATATATTTATTATTGGCCTGTGTGTACTGTTCAAACCTGCAGTGATTATAGATTAATGTAGAGAAAAGTAGACCTGAGGTAGTCTTTTCCCATACATTTTAAAAAATTGTGATATTATATTTTTTGCTGAAAAATGTGCAAATAAAATGCTGCTGGTTTAGTTTACAAAAGCAGTTTCCTCAGAAAGCTAGACTTTTGTTCTTCTGCTGTACTAGTCAGTACACCATTGGAGCTTAAGTTTTCAAAAATAAACTTTTTATTCCCTCCCATTCTTCCCTTCACTCAAAAAACCCAGGTGAATGTAAGGAGTTTTTCAGAGTTTATTTATAAAGAAATGTTGATCAAGATTAATACAGCATTGATGGCTTCAATTCCAGCCTGTAATAAGACGTGTGAGGAAATATCTGTGAGGAAGTTGTTTTTTTTGCAGGAATGTGCCATCAAACCCCCCAAAATAAATATTTCCTTTTTAGTATTTTACACTTCAAATCTAAAGGAATGGTAAGATTGTAAGAGGATATATTCTGTGTGATTGACATCAAGTTGCTGCTGTAATCAGGATGTGGCTGAGGGTCAGGATCTGCCACTTTTCCTCTGAATTTAAGTCCTTCCTCCTGCAGTGACAGAACATGGCAAGTTCTGGCTGCTGGCCTATGGACTGAAAGATTAGTGGCTATTTTTCTCTAATCTCCAGTCAATTGTTGAAATAAAGGAGAAAATTATTTCACTTAAGGCTTCTCTGGTTCTTGTGTTTCTGAAATTCCTACAGAATACTCATGAGCTTTACAACTGTTTACTGCAAATCACTTACATACAATTCTTTATATAATCTCTTTTTTCCACACTGATTTTTTCATGACTGAAAGGTAAGGCTGGAAACAAATGTCTTCACGGTTACAGAAAAAGGGGAATCTGATCAAATTAAAATCACTGAGGCTTGATTAAAATGGAGATAATTTTTGCTTCTCCATTTCTAAGCACAAATGTAGCAAAAAATCCTACACAAATTAGGTGAGGGAAGGTTATCTGATAGATATTATCTCTCTTATCATCCTATAATCAAGGTTTTATTATTACAGCTCATTCTAGCTTTTTTTGATATAATATTTTTTTACAGCTTAACAGCCCTGTGGTTCAGTGCTAAAAACCCTGAGAGCAGTTTTCTAAAAAGAAAAAGAAAAAAGAGTAACATGGTCTTGGTAGTTAATGGTTTTGTGTAGTACTTATTTAACTGCAGTATTATGCTCATAATGTAATTCCACTATAGTTTATAGTATGCTGCAGTCACTGTTTGTAGCTCAGCTGATTTCTTAAACATAATTAAAGACTGGAATTTAAATTAATTCAGAAATTTTCCATTGTTTCCACTTTCTGATTTTAAGTATGCCTTGAAAATGTGTTAGGTACATTAGGTTAAAATTCTTGGTCTACTGCTAATTGCAGTAGAACCCTAAATTTTAGAGGAAAGGCTTATTTCAGGAGTCTCTTCTGTGTCAGGTACTCTCTTGTGGTGCTGTACACCCATAGAGATAAGCAATGCTCTCCATGCTTTTAAAAATATTAATTTATAATGCATTCAAGGAACAAAATGATGGCAATTTTCCTCCCCTTTTTTCATATTGCTACCTTTTTTAGCTCCAGGTCCAAGAGTATGGGCCACCACAAACCAAACTGTTCTTGCAGGTGGGCTTCCCATCCAAGGGTAGGATATGCAGTTCTTCAGCAATTTTAGAGAAAAGGACACACAGAGACAGACTAAAAAAGGCTGCCTCAGAACGAATTGCACATGCAGAACCTAGGAAAGAATAATGTACTTTCTCACTTTTAAATTTTTTCCCTGTGTGTTTCATTACAGGCTTGCTTAAGAGAGAATTTGCATTTTTGTCCCAAACACTGGAAGCTTCCATGGAAAATGGCAAGATACTCATTGCTAACCCCCCAAAAAATCCAGAAGAGGTGCAATAACATCTCACGTAGAGCTCAACAGAAAGCCTGGTGTTTTGTCTGAGGTCCTGCCCAGAGAAAGAGTTTCCACCAGCATGCCCTGAGACAGCTCTTGATGTAGGTTTCTTCCCCTAAGCACATTTGGGCTGGTGCTCAGAGAGTTAAAGAAAGACCAGCCAGGATCTCTGGAAAAATCTGATTTTTACATGAAAGGACCATGGTGATCTGGAGACAGAATGGAGAATATGAGTGGAGCATGTATTGGGGAGAGATCCTGGTAAGAGGACATGGTAAGGAGAGTTGTCCCAGTGTGGTCTTGCAGATTCTTTGTATCTGTCAGGTTATTCGTGTTTAGTTTCATTTGGTTTGTTTGGTTGTTTGTGTTTGTTTTTGTTTTTTTTGGTGAATTTTGTTTGTTTGTTTGTTTTTATTTTTTTTTTGTTTTTTGGTTTTTTTTTGATTGCTGGTTCATTACTTTGATTATTTACTGAATTTATGCTATAACTTACCAGATGAAAGTGTTTCAATTTATTCAAAACAAAAGACTGACAGAACCTCCCATGTTAACACATCTGGAATTAAGAAAGGCAGCCTTCACCTGTGGTGCATTATTGTGGAAGTACATCCACACTGCCCTGTCCTCAAGCTGCTGTAGGATCCCAGGAATTCCTGTTATCCTCCAGACTCTGAGTAATGGGTTGAGCAGTGAAGCATCCCTTGTCTGTATTAGAAACTCCTGCATGGCTTAGGTGGGGAATGTCTGCACAGAAACTTCTGTTTGACTAAGGAAGAGAATGAGAGACAATCAGTCATTCCCTGACAGCCTTGGGATATTCCTTAGCTGAATCATAGCCCAAGAGGAACAGTGACATTGTTAGTGGAGTTTTTAAAAAAACTTAAAGCAATCACCAACTTGGAATGTGGGCTTTAGTGAAAATTTCGTAAGAAAACTTATTTTATTTACTGAAGGTGGATGTCCACTTGGAGGTAAACTATCCCCCTCCACTAAGGCTCACAGTTCATTTATTTTGGTACTGAAGATACTCATTAGTCCACAGTGGTGTTTTGGAATGACTGAGACCCTATTCAAATGATCTCTGAGTGTTTTCTCATTGAAACTCTTGCATTTCAAAACAAAGTATAATGCCTAATGGGCAACATTCAAGGGAGAGGATGTATTTTTTGAGGGCAATGTTCCCAATTCTGTGGTCAAGCAAAGGACAAATGCTGTGTGGTCCTGCTTCCACAAAAAATGCAACCCTGGGACAATTTTTTTCAGCCTGGAGAGAAGAAGCTTTGGAGTAACCTCATTAATATATATATATATATATATATATATATATATTATAGACCCTTCCACTGTCTGAAGGGGCCAACAGGAAATATGGAGAGAGAAAATTTCCACAGGATGGAGTGACAGGACCCAGGGAATGGCTTCCCAGTGCTATAGGGCAGGGCTGGATGGCATTTTGGGCAGGAATTGTTCCCTGGGAGTTGTGGCTGCCCCTGGATCCCTGGACATTGGGGCTGGGAGCAGCCTGGGGCAGCGGGAGGTGTCCCTGCCATGGTAGGGATGGCACTGGATGAGCTTTAACATCTCTTCCAACCCAAACCATTTGATGAATTTTCTGTTAGCCTGGAAACTTCAAGGCAACGGAAGTGCCCTGTGATGGGGGAGGGAGCAACAGCGTGAGTGACGTCAGGTGGAAAAGGAAATCCTACTTGTAACACATTTGGATTAGGCCAAGGCACATGGATCAGCTCTCAATGTTGAGGGGATTTTGCTCTTCTCTTAGTTTTCCTGGGGCCTGAAAGCAGTCCAAATCCAGCTTAACAGTGGAGAATGTACAGTGCCTGAAACCCCACTGGCAAAATCTCTGATGTGCTCTGTAATGCCCTTGCTCCCCACCACAAAAAGAGAGGGCATGTTCTGATGGCATTGCTCAGCTCTGTTTCCAAAGGTTTCAGTAGCAGTTTCTCACTCCAGCCACGTTCCTTAGCAAGACCCCACATGTCAGTGAGTAGTTTCTTAATGGAGCAATGTATGAGTAGATCAGGTCAAATCCTGGCTCCTGCTTTCTACCCAAAATGGTTTCCCATGGCTTTGGTGCTGGAGGTGTGCCTTACCTGGATGAGGGATTGCAGGATTTGGTGTGTCCATTTCTGTTGGGGCAGGAAAGGTAATTGCACTGCAGGTCAGGCTGTCCAGGCCTGCATCCCAAATTATGTTATTGTACAAAGGTGTGCAGTAGGATTGGCACGCTTGAGTTCACTGCCAAGATGTCCATGAATAGAACGTGGAGCACACTTGGTTCAGTGACCTTGAGTCTGGATTTAAAAATCAATGTTAAAACTAGTGCAAATATTCCTCTGTAATGTAAATGCAGGGTATTTTGTATATTTGTATTTTCCAAGGCCTGCATTTACTACTCTTAAGTACATTCAACCCATATTCTTCAACTCAGCGAAGATTTTCTTTGGGATTGGAATGACACTTATAAATAGGTTATTACATTCCTCCACCGAATGTGCTTGAATCCCCAGCCTAACTTACAATTTCTCTTATTCATAATTTATTTTTAATTTCCAGGGGACGTCGGGTGTCGATTTAATATGGACTGGCCAAGGCTGCTTTGCAAAAAATCAAAAAATTGTGATGTTTGATTTCCTGTTCATCTTAAATCACGTATATATATACAGCAGAATTGCCTTTCTAGTACAAGAAGAAGCCTTGACAGTCTAAGACTATTTTATTTTATGATATTTTTACTTGATATTTAATTTATCAGGTCATTAACATATCAGACAGTCTGTGAGTGATGTTTGTTTGTGTTGCTGCTCTCCATTCCCACTCAGCAGATGCATGAGACAACTCATTCTGTGACTTGTCACGCTTGTTCTCATTTCTTGTGACAAGCCTAAAATCTTATACCTCTTCACTAGTAACTGTGATTTCTATTATTGTATTCTTTTTTTCACATGCCAGAGTAACCTTGTGAGTTAATTGGTATCTAGACAGCTCCTCAAAACCGTGCAAAAATCTTGCATGAAATCAAGTCTCTGTTGGAAGGTTTGAGATTTTGAGAAATGTGTAAATGAATTTTCCTTAGACCTCTGACAGGGTGCTTGTGTTTGTGATGTCAAGGAAGAAGTTAATATCCTTTGGAAGACATTGAAAAGATTCTATAGTTATTAAAGCTTGTTCTGTTGTTAGTACTGGTGAGGAGAGGTGAACCCAGATTTAAAAGGTTCTCCCAGAACACACTGATCCCCATGCTCAACTTGTCGACAACAGCTGCAGGTTCTGTTTTCATGGTTTTCAGTTCTATCACAGCATTGCCTGTTCTTCTCAAAAATTGGTCTATCCCAAAAAATAATTATTAGTCTCTACCATTTATACACTGAAATTTGGAGGTGGTTTTTCACTTTTCATACTGCTAATAACAGTGAATCAGATTTCACTAACAATGGAAATCTGTTAAAAAAAAAGGGACCATAACTTTTACTGTAAGTTTGATGAGAACTGAGTTTTCAGTTTCAGATTATGAAACAGACAAATTTTAGACTCATTCCTCCATGCACCTCCACAACCAATCCTGCTGGCACTGCATCAATTTGCACAACATTGACCTTTAAATATCTTTTAAAACTGACCTTAACATCGGTAAACTCTTATAAGTAGCAGCAGTTACTTTGGGATTACCCTGGGAATTTTAATGGCCTGACAAAATAAATCCTCTGAATGATGATGATAGAGAAAATGTTCAGAAAATTTTCTTTTATTATTGGCAAAATATTTTTATATGATCAAAAGATTCCTAGATGAACAAAATACTACTACTAAAAAAAGGTATTACCCACCATAACAGGCCCGTTTGTTCTCATATCATATTTAACCACAGCTTTTCAGCTCTGAGATCTAAGAGCAAGATTTGCTGAGGAAGGAATTGCTAAATACTTATTTAAAATGAATGTTTTAACAGTGACATTCAAGCGCTTTTTCTTTTATTACAAAATTAAGTTAATTTCAGTGCAGAATTTCCTCTAGGTTCTTAACAGTAGATCTTTATATTTGTCTTTAATAAGAGTTCACCTTCTGCTTAAAATTTGCATAAAAAACTATCTTTACTCTCCTTTTGTCAGGTAACTTTTTCCCATCCTAACTCAATTTGTCTGCCAATAGAAGGAGCTCCTGCATTAGGCAACAAGCTGGAGCTCCCAGGAGAACCTTTACTCTGATCCAGACAGATGGATTCTGGCTTTCATAGTGTGTCTGTGTGATGTGTACAAAAATTTTGATTACAATGTTGGTATTATCTATCCAGTCATACTGCAAACAAACCATTTGAGATTATTGCCAAATTAGAACATAACACCGTTTAGGAGGAGACCTTTTTTATTTTTTGGGGAAAAAAAAAAGGGTTTATCTGCTTGTATCTTGTGGTGGCTGGAAGTACTCTGCTGTAGAGGGGTGGTCAGCCTTGTCCTGCTTTTTGAGATGAAGGATGTTTCCTGACTGCAAACACAAGCTGTTGGGGGTATTGGAGAAACACTGAAGATCAGAATAAAATAAAACACTGGTTCCTGAGGATTTTAAAGCTATTGCTGACATGAATAGGGAAAGCAAATATGCACACCCTGTGTGGAAAGAGGGTGATGCCCCTGGAAGATTCACTGATTCAGCACCACGTGTTTCAATTTTTGAGAGAAGACTTTCACATTTAAGTGGCTACAGAAGCACAGAATATGCTGAGTTGGAAGGCATCCACAAAGATCATCGAGGCCAGCTCCCGGCCATGCACAGCACCATCCCCAAGAGTCACACCCTGTGCCCAAGAACCTTGTCCAAACACTCCTTGATCTTGGGCTGGTGCTGTGACCACTCCTTGGGGAGTCTGTTCGGTGCCGTACCATCTGGAAGGGAAGAACCTTTTTCTTCTATCCAACCTAAACTTGTCCTGACCCAACTTCAGGCCCTTCCATGGGCCCTGCCCCTGTTCACCATGGAGCAGAGATGAGTGGCTTCACCTCCTCTTCCTCTCACCAGGAACCTGAAGGACTGCAGTGAGGTCTACTCTCACTCTCCATCTTTATTGACTCGGTGGCCTCAGCTGTCCCCTCCAGATCCTTCATCGTCCCCATGGCCCTCCTGTGGACACTCTCTGACACTTTCATGTCTCTTTCATGGTTTGATGCTCAGAACTGCACACAATGTTTTTTTGATGAGCTGGAGCAGAGGAGAGACAGAGTTAAGAAGAATAAAATGACTTTATTAAGGTGCCTTCAAGGCCACACCCTGGCACAGCTGTGGCTCTGCCCCGATGGCTCCAAGGTGAAAGCAAAAGAGGGCTTGGCCACAGGATCTCACATTTTTACATATTTTAGTCCATTTGCATGCAGGAGTCAACTGTCCAGTTAGTAGCCTCAAATTTTGAAGTTTCATCCTCCTCGCTTGCTTCCTTGCCCGCCCTCCTCTTTTCACGTTGTTGTTGCTCTTGGCCTGAAGTTTAGAGAGATTGCCCTTGAGTCCCTAAGTGAAATAAGATTGTCGTGTCTTTGCCACGGTGTGAAAAGATCTTAGCAACCCTTACTATAAACCTCAGAGGTGCACACCAACAGAGAACAGAAAAACTCCACAGTAAAGGCGGCGCTGAGGCTGCCCCGGCTGGGGCAGAGCGGGACGATCCCCGGCGGCCCGGCCATGCTGGGCCCGGTGCCCCGGGATAGGGCCGTCCTTCCCTGCTGGAAATGAACAGCGCGGGACATCGGATCCCTTTATGCCTTTATTAGTTCCTCATCTCCGGGGTGGGGGCTCGGGGCTGCGCACGCCGCCGCCGCTCCCACGAGGTCCCCAGGAAGGAGGTGCTTCAGTCCTGCCAGTTGTCCCTTGGCAGGCCTGGGGCTCCTCACGGGGACACTGTGGGACACTCCTCGCGCTCCTTCTGTCTAGGGGGTCACCTCAGCCAGGCACTCTCCGGTGATAGTGAGGACCTCGGGTATTCTGTCACAAGCATCCTGGTCTTCCTGTTGATTTGGTTATGGGGTTCTTGTGTTTTCCTTTTCTCTGGTTCGTTTGATTTTGAAGGCTCTCCGTGTATTCAGACCCCTTTTCACCTCGTTCGCACGTGGGGGTTGGCTGTTCTCCAGGCTGGGGAGCAGCGGCAGTGGCCCGACAGAAGGGTAAAGGGATACAATATCCGGGTAAGGGATAAATACAATTCACACCGGGGTACAAACGCTGAGATTCTTAGAGCTTTAACATTATTAACTTCAGTTCATAACAAACATTGTGATAACTATTGCTCTTAACTGTTACTGTGACACAGATAGAAACACACAGCAACACACACAACAGGTGTTCAGGCAGAGAAGAAGAAAGGAAGAAGTCTCTAGTTCATTGTTGCCCTCGTATCTCTCAGTTTCTGGACAGTGATCGGAGATTGGACAGAGCAGTTCCCACCTCTCCATCTTCACTGGTCACTTGAGAAGTCCATCAGGTGATATCTTTTACAAAGGAATGCAAACATGATTATTGTTTATCTTACAATTCATGAGAACGGACTCCACTCTACTAAAACAAATCAGAAAGCTGATTTTCAGGGACAACACTTAACTCATATAACATCATTAACTTCAGTCCGCAGCAAACATTGTAACAACCGTTACCCTCTAACTCACATAACACATCCTAACTTTGAAGTTCCCAGTCTACTTAAAGGTGGTTTCTCTTTATAACACTGCTCCAGGGCACTGCCACTGCCCAGGAGCCCCAGCCCTGTCCTGGCACTGCTTCCCTGTCCCTGGATCCCTCTGGACCTCCAGGGATGCCCTGGCCCGGAGCACGCTCCGGCTCCCTCCGGAGCTGAAGCTCGCAGGGTTGGGGCTGCCCGCTCCTCTCCTGTGTCCCAGCCTCTGCAGGGCATCCCTGCCCTCCACGGGCCACAGCTCCCACCGGTTTTGTCTGTGAACTTTCTTAGTGTCTGCTCCTCTTATTCCGGTGGAAAACTTACTGTCACTTTGATTTTTATTTTTTTTTTCATTCGTTGTTCCTTATCTGAAGGGTTTTTTCTCACCTCTATCAGTACAATGGTGCAGGAAATAAAATAAAAGCCATAAAACACGCTTTGCTTGCCAGAGTGTAATGAAACAGAGGGCATTATAAATGAAAGATCCCTCCTGACTTGCTTCATATGGCATTTTGCCTGCACAACAGTGAATGATCTCTCTGAGAGAAACACCTAGAGTAAAAATTGAATTGTCAAGAAAAAGCCTGTAATACTTTTTTTCCAGACATGTACAGACTGGAGCCTTTACTTGCACTTAGGCTACAAAGCAGAGTGCAAATAAATACCCTAATATACACTTACAGCTTCTGTAGACAGATGAAAAAGCATCGAAAAGACAAAATGAAGTATGTCACACCAGACCTGAGAGACACAGTGTGGTCTGGGAATTCTACTTCTTCCTTTTTCCTCTCTCTATATTTTCCATTGGCTTTGTGAAGTCAATAGAGGTATGAAAATCCCAATCACACAATATAACCCCTTAATACTCCAGGGCCAGATTCTCAGGTGGATTTATTTCTTCTATCCTCCACATCTTTCATCCAGTACAAAAAGACCAATAAATTGGCAGCCTGTGCCTGGTAGAGCACTCCCCTGGTATGTGGAGAAGCTGTTGTGCATTGCTGATCTGGTCTGGATATTTCTGTGTGTTTGCCCTCTTCCCAGCAGAGAAGGAAAGAGGAGATATGGCCGAGCGGTGCTCCATCACATCTCACACTGGAATGGCTTCCATTATTGTTTTTTTTTTTCTTGTTAATGTGTCTATCTTGTACTACTTCACTGCAAGAGAGAGTTCCACTCCTGTTCTCTACATTAGTAAATGGACAGCTGAGATGTAGAGATTCCAGCTCAGCCTCAGCTATATCAGTACCCAACATATTGAAAGTATCACTCAGGTGACTTTGGGGATATATGATGGAATTTTATGTGAATCTAAGTTTCGCTATCTTTATTGCTTATCTGCCCACAGCTTTAAATGTGTTTTATATACATAAAGGTTTGCAGCAGAGTGCAAGAAAATCCTATTTCAGCTAATTCTTGCTCTCAATTTCTGTCAAATCCAAAAGAAAAACTTTAGCAGAGGGGAGAAAAAAAGCCCCTTCTGCCTAGTCAGCCTAGATCATTTGGTTATTGTGACCCTAGAGTGATTTGGGTATATAATTTCCTCTAAACTTTAGGAATTTTTAATGATATTGTGTCAAAATTTTGCAATCATAATCAATAGATCAGAGTTCAAGCTGTTGTCTCACTAACAAACATGCTTCCATCACAAATGATCCGGGGCAGTTGGGGAAATTCTATCTCCCATATTTAGCTTTTCCTGTAAAAGTGCACAGGTTCAGTTGTTACTGTTACAACGCTGCAGTCTAACAGCAAGATGGCTTTGAGAGCCTATTAATCTCATGATTACGAGTGCCTACGTTTCATGGGAACAGAGAGCAACTGCCTCCAAGCTCAGATTTTTTTCCTCAGTCACATATCAACTCTCTGGCAAGACCTTTCAATCCTTAGATTTGCTCTGGGCGGAACACACTGTGCCACCCCCGTGGCCTTGGCTATGCTTGTCAACATCTTTCTGCAGAGCAGAAATGCCTTTGTGATCACTGCTGGTGACAGGTAGATCTTTCTGCCTCTCTTAACATTCCTCATTTTACCTCTAAACTAGGCCACGTAGTTAAGGAAAGTGATAGGCAGCTGTGCTTACTGCACTTGTTAGGCACCCCTGTGCTTTTTGTAGTTTTGCTGCTCTTTTGCAATTATCTGCAATCACACTGAGTTTTGTCAGAAGGAATGCAAACAGAACATTGGCAGCATCCAAAACAGGCTACATAGTCACAGATGCTTTCAAACAGTACAAATAATGAAACAAACAAACACAAACCCTGCAAATCAGAAAGGTCGCCTCTTTATCCAGCTCAATCACTTCTCCCCAACAAGGATGCAGTTGGGCTTTCAGTGCAGACCACTCAGACATAGGAGAATCTATCAGAAAACACATTAACAGTGGGGGTTTCTCTTCCAGTGTCTTCAGCAAGGAATACTTTTGTGAATATCTTCTTACATAATATCACAAAAGGGTCTGGGCTGGAAGGGACTCCAAAGCTCATCCATTCCACCCCTGCCATGGCAGGGACCCCTGCCCCATCCTGCTCCATCCCCAGAGTCCAGCCTGGCCTGGGGCACTGCCAGGATCCAGGGCAGCCACAGCTGCTCTGGGAATTCATCCCAGCCCCTGCCCACCCTCCAGGGAACAATTCCTGCCCCCAATCCCCCCCAGCCCTTCCCTCTGGCACTGGCAGCCATTCCCTGGGTGCTGCCCCTCCAGCCCTTGGCCATTGTCTCTCTGCATCTGCCCTGCAGCTCCTCCAGCCCTGCAAGGACACACTGAGGGCTCCCCAGAGCTTCTCTTTTCTGGGCTGAACGATCTCAATGCTCAGATCTCTGATTCTAGCGATGCTCATGTTTCTGGAGCTTTGATCCCAAAGACTCACTGGAGTTTCATGTTGGTGGATCTGGAAGAGGAATCATAGTCACCATCTTATATTCAAGTGTCCAAATTGTTTATTTACTCACCAGTCATTTTTCACTATCACAGTGAAAAAATTTATTTCAAAGATATGCAAAAATACCTATACTAACACAGGAGTTATTTTCTATGCTGTACTGACTTGTGGAAAATATCATGCGCCATTTAACAACAGCATTTCCCTTTCTAGTAACTCATTTTCCTATTTAAGTGTCATAACTCTCTTCCACTGAATTTTATCATCTACATTAGGAACCAAGACGTATTGCATCAGTGTCTAAGTACAACAACTATACTTATTAACAACCAGTTGGTATCAAATATGATATTATTATTTGTTAAATCATTTGTGGTGAATATATGTTACTAAACCACAGACTAAAATATTTGGAGACCACTTTCCTCAGACAGCAATCCAAATATCACTGTAGTGGAGATCTTCAGTCTTTGAAGTACCTTATGAGAAAATTAATTTGTAATTATGCCAATGAACTGCTTCCTTCTGTAGTAATAGTGTGGTAAAATTCGTGCATAAATTGAAGAAGTTCATGTTCTGAAAACATATAATTTCTTGCTCTTGTCAGTAGTGAATTCTGCGTACAGACATATTGACAATCTACTTCTCTTTGATGCTCATCAAAATTATCTGTAGCACATTTCTGCCAAAAAGACTGTCATCCTAGTTTTTACTTTTTTTGTGTGTTAAAAATTGCAGTTGGAGGTCTTTATGCTATACAACTTTATGCAATTTTTGTTTGTTTGTTTTTTTTTTTTTTTTTAATATTCTTATTTCACACATTTTCTATTTTCTTAATTGTACGAGCCATTTTCTCTTACAGCAAGGACCCTTGGTCCCTTTGAAATTATATAATCTAAAAAAGCATAGATTCACAAGATTAATGCAATCAGAATGGGGTTATCTGTTCTTATATTAAAATGCTTTATGCTTAAAAAAAAAAAAAAAAAAGAAAAAAAATAATTATTTCCTTGTTTTATGCATAGATCTATTTGGTCAAATATTTACTAGCCATGGCCAAAACTTATGCTTCAGAGGATCTGACCCACTCAGGGCACAGGTATTGGACCATTCATCTCTAGGTCAGTAGTCTGAAGCTCTACAGATCTCACCAAAAATTCCCTGAGATGATGTTGAAGGGAAATTTGTTTATTCAGGGCACGTTCAAGTGATTAAGGAGGAAGGTAAAGAATTATTCTTTTCCCCTTGTGATTTTTTTTGCCCTCAGTTTTACCATGTTGCCTATTTGATTATTGACTCTTGATGATTATTAATCTATTTAAATGCCACATTTGGACTTCTCATTTTATGTATGAATAAGCACCAAATCACTCTACTTTAGAAAAGTTTTGACATTTCTTTGCTTTGTAATTCAACATCATGCTGCTTTAAAATTATAACTTTTCACCCTGAAATAAGTGCTATCTAGAAGTAACTCCTGTTTGACTATAATTATGCTTCTTTAAAAAAAATTGTTACATCCAGAAATATTATTACAGGGCCATATTTCTAATTTACAGGGGCATTATCAATTTCCTTGTGCTAAGTTGTTTTGTTGTTTTGTTCCTTTTTGAGAGACACTTATATTTTGTCATGTTTTCAAATTTAAGGCAAAAAAAATGTGCACGCATAATATCTATACCTAAATAAACATATCACTTATAGTCTTTGATTTCTAAATTGTCAGAAACTATCCAAACACTTTTATTTTCTTCTGGAATGAAACAAGCACAACGGAACATTTACAGCTTTGGAGTGAATGTTTCTGACACTCTTGTTTTGGGCCAAAGCCACAGGAGGGAGTGGCGTGTGACCTTTGGAAACTTTTATAAACTGAAACAGAACTTTTCTGCGTGTCCGAGCACTCGGTGCTTTTGAAGTGTCCATTTCTCCTAGGATATATTTCCCATTCCTCGCAACAATAACTTCTGTTAACATTTCCCTACAACTGTTGAAGCCTGATAAAGAGATCCCTTTCACAGATGGCACTTATCTTCATGTTGGCACACTGCAGTGGAAAAAAAACCCATCCTTACCCAGAGTAATATTTCAAATGCTCCAGAGTGGTGGTAGGAGAGAAAATATTTCCGAAACATTCTTTTTTTTTTTTTTTTTTTTTTTTTTTTTTTTTTTTTTTTTTTTTTAAGTAATTGAAAGTGTTTAAGAACTGGGATGCTCTACTGAAATATTTTTCATGGCTTTTTAATAAAAATAATTACTTTTATTAAAGTTTATGATATCAATTTTAAATACAAAGTTCCATAAATTAGAAAGAGCAGTAAAATTAGATAATTATGTTAATGATTATGTGATGTCTTATGTATTTACTTTACTTTCTCCATCATCTCATGATCACAATTGTATGGATTATTAATCTCTCTGGTGAAGATTTTTTTTTAATATTTAAAATTTTTGTCTCACCTTTGCATTTTGAGAAGGAAGCAAAAATATACAGTTTAAAGAAATAGCAGGCAGACCTAGAGTGAAAGCTGGTCTGTAATTCTTGACTCAAAAATAATACATTATAATGAAATGATACATATATAACAGAGAGGTTTATTCCCATCTCGCCTTCCCTGGTCTGGTGGTGCTGTGAAATCTAAACTGAATGGCTGAGGGAACAACTGGATGTGAGGGAATGCAAGACAGGACAGACAGATGGTCTGCTATGTAGGTCATGCCCTCAGAAGCTGGTAGTTTAAATTTGTATGTGTTCAGAACCCGTTCCAACCCCCAGAAGCAGAAGGTGTTTTATCACCAACACGCAATAATATCCCCAAAGGATGCGAGGGTCTCACGGAGCTTTGGGAAAGGCAGCAGGGCATTTAGACACTCTATTTTCTGTGTTATGCTCACCTTAGACTGTCATCCAATGCCTTTACATAAGGATTGGGTTGGTTTGACAGCCAATACATTCGTTTGTCATCTTCAAGTGGAGCTCTTCTCGAGCTAATGCCAAAGGTTGTCACCCACTGCAATTTTCAGGATCCTTCTCTTAGATTGGGTGGTTGTTGCCCAAAGCTCTTATGCTAAAACTTTGCACGTTGTGCTTAGGGATGTGAGTTAGTGGTGGGTTATCAGTAGGACTCTGTCGCTGTGGGCGATGAACAAACGACACGAGACCTCGTTATGAAAAACTGCATCTGACTCTATTAAAACAACTGCCCTCCTTATATACCTTTTAGAACAGGCCACTCTCATTGGTTAGAAGAGTGCCAGAACTCTTCTTCCCATTGGCCCAAACCGATGGATAGAGACAAGTCCATCCCACAGAAAAGAATCCAAAACATCACTCTCGTTACAATAACACTTGGGATGTTTATGTCAAGTCTGTGGGAACAAGGTCTTCTGAAACCCAAACACCACAAAGAAACTGAGTTCAGAAACTCAGAAACCTCAGGCCTAGAAAACCAGACTACAGGACTCCTGAATCTTAGAGGTCCTTTCCACACCCCTCAGGATTCTGTGATTCCTTAAGCTGGAAGCGTGTGAGCCTCTGTGGTCTCTGAGGTGGTGGAAAGGCCAATTGAAATGCAGATTAAAAACGCTTGAAGAGGTAAAGTTGTTGCAGGGATGATGGCAGGTAATACCTTCCAGAGACTGACAGCAGAAGCTGAAGAAACAGGTACCACCAATATTTTTGAGGCTGTTTTGGTACTGTGTACATGCCATCAACACCAGGTCACTGAAGACAAACACATTTCAAAGCCAGAGAAAGAACCATACCACAGCCAAAAAAACCCAGGCTTTTTGGGAAGCCAGTGTTTCTTCTGCACCATGACAGCCTTGATCCAGGACTGTAGGAATGTGGAGAGATAGTAATGCAATTCTGCTACTTGGTGGTTTCTAAAATGCTTCTAAAATTTTTTATGGTTTTAAGCTCAGCTGGAGACAAAACAATGTACATCCTCTTGCTCAACTCACCCTTTCTTCTCTGCCCATTCTGGTGGAATGAAGAGGAGAATCAAAGTAGAACTGGTATGATGAGACGACAATTTAATAACTGAATTTTGTTTTTAAAATTGTAACAATGATAATGATAAAGATGACAAAAATGGAAAAATAAATGATGCGCAATGCAATTGCTCATCACCTGCTGACTGATGCCACACCCCTCTTCCCAGCTGTGATTCTGGGAGCTCTCTCAGTTTATACCCTGGGCATGATGTTCTGTGGTGTGGAGAATCCCTCTGGCCACTTTGTGTCACCTCCTGGCTATGTTCCCTCCCAGTTTCCATTGTGAATCTCCTCACTGGCAGAGAGGGAGTCAAGGAAAATAAAATCCTTGACTTAGAAAAACACAACTGAATGAAACCCCACACTATTCTCATTCCAAAGCCCAAACACACCACTGGAACAACTACTAGGAAGAAATTTAGTCTATTCTGAAACCAGAACAAGACTTATTTTCAATTTTGTTTCCACACCCAGGTGAATATTCTTATCTTTTCCTTCCCAGAATCAAAACATAAATTATGAGAATACCACATGATGTGAGAATTTTCTATTTCAAGTTTCAATTAATTTTTTTTTTCAAATTTCCTATATATATTTAGGCAATAATATTTTAGCATGAAGAAAACTCCATGACCCAGCATACTTTGGTAATAAAGGGTAATATATTTTTAATACATACTATATTATTGCTCTCAAAAAATTCAGGACTAACATGATCAGAAAGAGATTACAGAGAGTAACTGATTAAAAAACAAAAAATAAGGAGTTCTCATAACCATATTATTGATAAACCAGATTTCTAAGAATGTGTTTTCTAACACACTGAATGAAAGTTTAATGCTTTTTTTCCCCCAAGCCTAACTTCCAAGTATTGCAATAAATAATTTACCTAGAATAAGAATATAAGGTGTAAAAATATAAATATAAGAAGAGACATTGGTAATTTAGATTTCTAATTAGGATACAAATCCCCCTTTGCATCACCAAAATGATATTAAGCTAATGACAACAGCTTTGTTTGATACATTTAAATTTTTTTCGTAAGCATTAAGTGTTTATGTCTGTGTTGTTTCTGTCCTATCTCCATCATGGTGAGTGTCTTAATGGCACCCAAACTGTTGGGTCACTGTAGTCTGGGTTTTTCCAGACCTGCAATCACGTGAGGGTCTCCAGATATTGCTGTGGTGAATAACCACACGACACGAATTCTCTTCAAAACATGATCTGACTCCTCTTTATTAAACAAATGACCCCTTTTATAGATGTTAGACAGGCCACTGTGATTGGTGAGCAGACGACAGAACTCTTCACCCACATTGGCCAAACCAGAGGGACATCAAAGGAAGTCCTACCCACAGAAAGAATTCAAAACATTAAAATTTCATTCCATAAGCACAGACCTGATGTTTGGGTTCAAACTGTGAGAATAGGCTGAAAAAACCCCAAAACATCATGAAGAAACGGAGCTTAGAAACTTAGAAACTGCAGGCCTGGAAAAACCCAGATTCCAGGTCCCCTTTGTGTTTCCTTTCTCTTGGCCTTTGCCACACTTAGGAGCACGATTTCCTTGCTGTAGTAATCCAACCCCTGGGTACTGCTCCTCTTTCCTCTCCCAGAGCCACATGGAGATGCAGCAGGTTTTTAATTACACCCTGGTGCTGCTCCGTGTCCTGTGAGCTGCAGTCATCCTGAGCAGAGGGGATCTGAGGGTTTAATGTTGTTATTCTCATTCCCTTCACACCCCAACTGGGCCACACTGGAGGAACTTGTGTAAAACATTGACCTACTTCTAGAAAAGAAAGGAAAAAAGCTACCAACAAATTATGCAAGAGACTGTTTTTCATTTCTGGAACTCTTTAGGCTCCAAAAGGATGGGGTTTGGGATAACAGGGGTTTGGAGGGAAAGAAGAATGTCAGACAGGGAAACTGAAAGGGTCTGTAATTTGTGAGTCACATGGAAAACTCATCAGAAGAAATTCAGGAACACGGTGGTGAAGTTCCCCAAATAATGTCCTCAAACAATTCACATTTTTTCTTGCTACTGTGATGCAGATAGAAACACACAGCAACACACACAACAGGTGTTCAGGCAGAGAAGAAGAAAAGAAGTCTCTAGTTTTTTGTTGACCTCATATCTATCAGTTTCTGGACAGTGATCAGAGATGGGACAGAGAAGTTACCACCTCTCCATCTCCACTGGTCACTTGAGAAGTCCATCAGGGATATCATTTACAAAGGAATGCAAACATGATCCTTGTTTATCTTACAATTCATGACAATCTACTCCACTCTACTAAAACAATTCAGAAGGCTTATTTTCAGGGACAACACCTGCCTTCCCCACTCTGGATTATCTGCTGTTAATGGGCCCATCAGCACCTTGCCACATGACTCACAGATAACTCCCTCCTGGACTATCTCCTGTCAATGAGCCCATCAGGCCTTAGCACATCATCACCATCCCATTGTGAGATGCTCTGCCCAGAGGGAGGAACCAAGCATTCCAGCCTGGATATAAGCTGAGACTCTGAACACCAGAGCAGCCCTTACCTACTGGACTCCCAGAGGACCAGAGCTACTGCTGGATCTTCACTTCATCAGAACCACTCTGCTTAGACTGCTACCACCATAGGGTGTCAAGTTGTATTCTGTCTTTGTCAGTGTTCTTGTACTACTGCATTTATTTATTTATTTATTTTTTCTACAAAATTATAATTCTGACTTACGATCTCCCATTGGTTTGATTTCAAACTAGTACACCTACTTTTAGTACCCAACACAAAAATGGGTAGGTCTGATGAAAGTAAAACTGCCGTGCCTTCAGTAAATAATTTCCCAGCATTTTCTCTTCATGATGGGACTTCACAAGTCTTCCAAAGAGTTACATGAAAGCTGCATACAGAAAAAACACTGTGTCAGTTCCATGACTGACTGCCAAAATCATCTTGACCTCTCCTTTAAATGATGCAGTATCACAGTGGCTCTTGCTCTGTCTGGCAACCCAAAATCAGCAAACTTCCCCCTTCACACCTCGCCCTGGGGGATGGCTTTCCATCTTTTTCTCAAGTCCTACCCAGAACAAACAAAGCAAAAATGTAACATGAACTTTACTATTGCTGAAATCTAACACAGCCATGGCCGGCATTAATTCATGTTATTGTATGTGGTGTGGGGGAATATAAGGAATGGAGAAAGAGAACAGGCTACCAGACCTAGAGGTGATAGGGTAAGTCAACTGATACTACTTGTTTATACTAATTTGTTCATTCACGTGAGAGAAAGAGAAAATTATGACCTTTAATTTTTTGGACATATCTGGTAGCTGAAGGTGTGAACATCCCCTGCTTTTTATTCTCTGTCTGCATTTGAACCCACTCAGGATACTGAAGTCACTAGTAATCAGTCAGCAATTTTATAGTCATACTCAATACTCAATATGTATTTGTGTAAAAAGAAATATTAAATTTATATGGCGAGTTTTGGCCTGGAAAATTAATTAAAAACCAGGAACACAAAAGGGGAGCAAGCCTGATGAGGTCACAAGGAGCAACTTTCGTGTTTCATTAGAAGATCTGTTCATGGAAGAAGAGAACCAGTAAAAAGATGCTTTGAGAATCAAGAGTAAGATACCTAAAATGTGAGGGCACAGAGATAAGAACTCATCCATCTAACCTGAACTGATTCTGAGAATTGTATTCATTCTTGGGGAAAATTTCCAGTTGGATTCAGGCATGTCATTCATACATGTAAATATACACATATTTCTAATATGTAATTTAATACTGTAGTTGTGCAAGTGAGTAAAAGTAAATAAAATAAAACCTCTCAAACACCTGATAAAAATGACAAATAATGGCTTTAGAATGTGGTAAATGCATAAATCTGGTACTGAATCAGTAGCATATGAATGCTCCATGAATTCATTGTACCATCATTTTGCATAAACTCCTATTTCATTTTTTTTCCCAGATTCATACAAATTACTCTTTTAAGAAACTGTAATAAAACCTTTGTGGTAATAACTGAAGAAAGAGTAACCATTGCTAGAACCTGGATCTGGAAATGTAACGTGTTTTCAAGACATTTTTAGATATTTGAATTATTACTTGCTGCATGTGGGCTGCATTCTTTCTTAACAAGCCTTCAAGTGAAAGACAAAATTACAAGATGTGCAGCAAATTTATGTTAAGATTAAGTACCTGAATTCAAATTTTTGCTATCCAAGTACACAAAACACTCATGTGACAGTATCTGGATTGTCCTGTCAACCACAGAGCAGAGTAAATATTTATTAAGATTATTTTTGGGTTTTATTTAATTCAGTTGTTCTTCGCCTTATTTTACTTGCTCTGAAATATGAATGCAGACTTCTATCTAGAAATCAGCATTCAGTTTTCTGAAACATTTTCAAGGATTTTTAACTTTGACAGCACAGAAAAGTTTTTGTGCTGAACAAAGCTGCCTTTTCAAACATTTTCAATGGGAGTTTTTAAAGAAGATAAAAGGACACAGGGCACTGTAAATGATGAAGTGTTATCAAGGCTTTTGTGACAATGGAATGAGCAATAAAGTGAGTAGCTGGCTGCCTCTAAAAGTCCTTCACAAAATCCAGTGCATGATTTTTTGAGAGGTGAACTCTGGAATGGATGCTTTTCAGATGGTAGTCCCTGAAATATCTTGGTCCACTCCTGGTGCTGCTGCACAAACTGCTATGCTGTCTGTGTCCTTTCCCTCAAGGAGAGAAGATGAATGATTTTTGGATTTACAGTTCTTTTATCTAGGTTAATCAGTTGAAGTGAGTGTATTGGGTTCCTGGTAAAATCTGCAGTTGGATGGAGAGTGTTCCTACTGGACTCTGTTTATTCTTTACAGTGCTGTGTATTTGAGTTTGAGCTCTGTCAAACTATGAAAGGGCCACCACTTTCTTAACTTCTGAAGTCTTTTTAAGTTTATGCCATATGTTCCCTCACTAAAAGAAACAGTTCCACCTGCATTTTAATATTTCCCTTCTGCTTATTCATTCCGGGTGATATTTCTAAGATGATCTAACCAGAAAAAATCTAATACTCTAAATTGTCTGTTGAAGGCAGTCTAATCCCTATTTAATTATTTTTTATATAACAGTTTCCAGCATGTAATCTTATTCTGTGTGTACCCTGCATAAAATACAGAGGAAAATGAAAACCTGATAACTTAAATTACCATAATAAATTCACATTATAATTAATGACAAGGCAATTTATTACTGAAGAAAAAAGTGGTAGCAGAGGGTTAAGGCAAAAATATACCTAGTGTTCATCAGGCCTCTCATAAAAAGTTAAAAAAGTTAATGAAAAGGGGGAAAATGAAAAACCCACAAGGCACAGGTTTTATAGCACATATTTTTCTTTCTGTTAAGGATGATAATCAAATCCTTGTACGCCTTCATATTTGAGCTGCTAAGGTGTAATCTTTGCTTGAATTCCTGATAGAAATATGTCTTAGCTCAACTCAATTATGAAACATCAAGAAAGGAATTCAAAATGGTTTTAATTCATCAGTCTGTGTAATGACTTTGTAATACTAAACTGGTCTATGATGCTTTTGGGACGGAAGAATTTGCAGCATCAGCCAGTCAAAGGTCCTAACTCTGCAATTTCAATGATGAATTTATCACTTTTGGCACTGATGTCAACCATACGTCAATGCCTGCTGATGCGATGGGGACTATCTGAATGTAAGCTATTAATTCAAGGCCATAAAGAAAGTATATTTAGCTCCAATCCTAAATTATTTAAAGTTATAGGCAGTGTTGTAGATGGATAACAAGGTTGTTTAGCTGGAGATGTATTATCTATTTACAAGGGCTGCTGATGGCTTTGTAACCTGTGAGAGGTAAAGACATAATTTTTTATCATTGCAAATGTGCACTGGGCAGAAAAAGGCCAGTCAGGAAATAATAAAGGTCACCTGTACAAGAACCTACCACCCTCCTCCTAAATGAAGCAAAGACTATCCAAGCTTTTAATGGTCCTCCACATAATGTATCTTCCTATCACATCTCCTTATGAGCAGAGAAACCTTCACAAAGGGCACACAATATTCTGAAGAAAGTTCTTTGCTACGGAACCACAGAAAAGAATTAGGAGATTACAGAATTCGTGGTGAAAGAAACCTCAGGAGTTCTCTGGTTTGACCCGCTCCCTGAAGCAGGGCCAGCTGGGAGATCAAGGCTTTTTCCATTCCCACATTGAAAAACTCCATGGCTGGATGAAGGCTTCTCTTCCACTTCCTGGCTTCCATAATGGGAAAGAAGGTCTCATCACCTTTCCAAGATCATTGATGGTGCTCCTCAGGTATTCCACTTATAAACATCCAGGCAGGGTGCAACTCTTTAACCACTACCCTCGGAATCTGATCATTGAAGCAGCCTTTAATATCCTTTATACCACAACACATAAAAATACAACATAAAATCAAGGTAAATTTAAAGCTGTTGGTCCACTCAGTTCAAAATGTCAGAATGCCCTCTTCAAACTGTTGTCTCATTTCTCCTTGCTGTAGTCAATTACACTTGGATGAAATAAAAATGGTGGGAAGTGGCATATTAAATGTCACTTTAAATTCTGTGCATTATTCACTCAGTTTTCATTATTTCTCTTGATTCACTGCCAGATGTTGCTATTGCTTTAGAAGCTGCTGCTGTAAAACTAATTGACTAAATCCCTTCCGCAAACATTCATAAATGCATGAGAAGTGTTTTCAATGTCTCATCTATATTACCATCAAAGTGCACTTAAACTTCCCTAAATTCCTGACTCTTTCCACAACCCTCTTGTGCTCATCCATATTAACTTTGCTGTATCAACTCCAGGTTGGTGCAGATCTGAGAGGGTTTGTGACAGAGTTGTGTTCCTCATCGTTCTTCCAGGAGACCCAAATACCTGAATTATTTATTTACTTCCACAAAAAGGGAGACTGGAGTAGCTGGAAGCTGCGCAGGGTTTTGTTATGTTCCCATATCCCAGTTATGAGGATGTAGCTTTGTTGTGGCTCCTGGTCAGTTGCCACCAATTGACCCTGGAAAGTGGAGATGTGGCAGAGACACACCCAAGTGGTGATATGCTTTAGTAAAGAAACACAAGGTTTTAATAACTATTATTTTTTTTTTTTTTTTGCAAAAAGAAGAAAGAAGGAAAGATAGAAATTTTTATAAGGTCATACTGAGAACAGCCTAATACCTTGTTTCTCTTGGGACATCATAGAAAAAATGAAATAATTCCATGTTTTTTTTTTTTTTTCCCAATATTGTTATGATGCTTTAAAGATACAGATTAATATATACACAATATTATTTGTAAATAACAAATGTAAATATTTCTGTAAAGAGTGTCTCATTGGAGGAAATGGTTGACCTTTCTCTCCTTAGTGAGAGAAACCGCACATTTAGGTGTTATTATGATTTCAGTATTAATCAGTACATTTTCAAAGATTTTGTTTAATTCTATGACAAATTGTTGCAAAGTTAACCCGGAGCAACTCTGTATTTTCTTCTCTTTTTTAGTTAAGTTTAAAAACATTTTATATCCCACACTTTGATAGTATTCTAGAGAAACCAAAATTCTTGTTAATAAGGATCTCAGAAGTACCATTTAAATAAAAGATTGTCTTTCTAAGAGCAACCATTGGCTTCAAAACTAAAATCTTTCAGTCTGATGGAAAGTGTAGGGGTTTTTTTCTTGCCACAGTTCCCGCACCTCTAGGGTCCCTGCCAGGCTAGCACCAGTCCCTCAGAGGGGGAACTGTGGTGAGGATGTGGATAAAAGACTAAAAGGCGTTCTTCCTCTCCAGGCATGGTCCTGCTGCTTTATTACAGAGCTTACTCCATAAAAAACCTGGTGGGAAAGAGACCCTGGGCACGTGGCCAGGTGGTTTTGTGCCCCTTTGGGAAAGAGGAGGGAGAAGGGAGGGTCTGCTGACAAATAGGAGCAGATTCCAGGACAGGTGGGAAGGGTGGTGTCAGGTAAAGGGGCACAGGGGTTCATGGAAAAGTTACAACTTTTGTGTGGATATACAAGACATTCAGTACAATTAATAAAACTGCTTAGTGTAATACAACATTTTCTGTTATGGGACAGGTAAATTTTCCTTTCTGGAACATGGATGAAGTTATTAGAAGCAGCAACAACTATTTTATTGCTGCCATCAGAAGGCAAAGGAATTAATTGCTGTCAGTGTTCATACTATGGTACCTTGTGGGGTACAAATTACATTTCTGTAACCTCAGCACCTTAATCAAAACCAACATGATCAGAGCTCATATTAATCTGCTGCAGCCAGCACCAGCCTTTCTTTTCCAAATCACTGCAAGGTCAGCAGTAGGGACTTCAGAAAGGAGGGAACAACCTTATCAGGGAAATGCACATGGTGAGGTCCAGAAGCAGTGGCAATGTGAAAAATCAAGTTAAGATCCGGCAAAACGGTATGCACACTGCACTGCTGCTGCCTTTCTGTCAACTTGCCTCATGCTGAGGCTAAACAGGGGTTCATGTGTGTCTCAAGTGCCCACAAGCTCCTGGTGATTTGCCTGCAAAACGTCTGAACTTCTATGAAATGGGCAAACATCATGTTGTATTAAAAAAAAAAAAAAATTAAAAAAAAAAATAAAAGGAAAAAGAAGAAAGAAGAAATTAAGCAGGACTGTAGAAGCACTGTGTTTGATAAACACCTTTGTGTGCACTTCAGGGTTCTGTTTTCTGTGCCTGCTCACACTCCAGTTGGGCTGTCACACCTTCCAGTGTGTGTGAGGAAAGCAAGGGGAGTTCACTCACAGCAGCTGAACTTGGGGTAATCTCCAGCCTAGAAAAAGGGTTATTTTATGAAGATTTATGTTATTGTGATGTAGATAGAAACACACAGTAACACACACAACAGGTGTTCAGGCGGAGAAGAAGAAAGGAGGTATCTAGTTTATTGTTGACTTAGTATATATAAGTTTCCGGACAGTGATCAGAGATTGGACAGAGAAGTTCCCACCTCTCCATCTCCACTGGTCACTTGAGAAGTCCACCAGGTGATATCTTTTACAAAGGAATGCTGTTATGTTTTTTAAAAATATAAAAATATATGTTTTCTTTCTTCCTGTTTGTTTTTCTTGTCTGGGTCTTCCTGGGCTCTGAGAGCTCTGTGAGCTTGGCTTTCACTTAACTTTGTCTCTGTCTCTGTCTCTGTCTCTGTCTCTGTCTCTGTCTCTGTCTCTGTCTCTGTCTCTGTCTGTGTCTCTGTTTCTGTGCTGCTCTCTGTTTTCCCCCAGCCCTGTGTCTGAAGAAGAGGTCGAGTTGTCTGTTTTCTCGTGTTCAGGAATTTGTTTAGTCTTTGCTTATCTCATATTCGTTCCCTGGCCTGCCACAGCTTCTCTGCAGGCCAGTGCTCTCCTCTTTGGTCTGTCTGCCCTTCATCTATCTTTCCTTCCTCTGTCCTTCCTTCATCTTTGTCTGTCCGCCCTTGGCAGGGCACTATCTTTTATACTGAAAATTACGTGTACTTTATTTATAACAATTCTCCAATATCTATCCACTGTGTTGTACAGTGTCCTTTTGTTCTAGACCATCCCAAATGTGCCACACCACCACAGAAGATGGAGAACAAGAGGATGAAGAGGAAGCTCAGGGACACACCCCATTGCCTCCAGCTTTGTCCCCTGATCTCACATTCTAAAATCCACAAATTCTACTTTTTCACCCTGTGACATACTAATTATCATTCTGTCTAAATTCTTGTGACTTATAAATCTTCCCAGGACAGTCAGAAGGATTTCCTGGTTCCCACAGAATGCAAACATTATTCTTGTTTATTTTACAATTCATGAGAACTGACTCCACTATACTAAAACAAATCAGAAGGCTTATATTTTCAAAGACAACAGATTTATCCATGGGGCTGCTGAAGCATCCATATTACAAGACTCAAAACTATGTGTCTTTTAAACACAAAACTGCTGCAAATGTTCTTTAAGGAGTGCATTTTGATCCTGAAAAGAAGAGCAATGTCCTTCCAAACACATTAACTTTAAAACCACTGGAAAATATTAGGAAAAATAGTGAGCTGATTTACAATCAGGCTAACAATACAAGGCAGAATAGTTTAATGGCTTGAGAGGTCAATTAATCATAAACTCAGTAGAAATGTGATGAAGGACATACTGTAAAGTTGTGCAAGGTTAAACCACTTAATACCAGACTTCAATTACCCTTTTGCTGAAGAAATCATTGGCCAATTTTTTAAGCATACATACCAGAAACCAAGCACCTGGGCTTATATTTTTTGTGCTCATATATATGTCCTTCATATATATCTACATCCAAAAATTAACACGAGACTTAGATATCTTATCTATGTATCATTCCACTCTATAAAAAATATGTCAAGTTTAAGACACTGAAACTTTGTGGCCTACATTGAAAACTTTTACATTGAAGTATTAATTTACAGCTAAATATTTACATAATAGTATTTTAGCTGCAAAAAGTAGTTTTATGATGGAATATGTTGGTGGACTGATCTGTGCCTTCCTTTCAGAAGTCTGTGTCAGCCATTTGTGGACTGTCTGTCTCTAAGTGGCTGAGGTGCTCATAAGTTCATAAGACATCAAAAAATATTGTAGCTTCAATCTGCTCAAGAATGTTCATTAATTGAAGTTTTAAACATATTGCTGTCAGTCAGAATTTACAGGCATGTCAAAACTGGGCACTGTGACTGAGTAGCTGAAGTTCAGGCAAATGTCTCTTTCACACCATTCTACAGTGGGAAAGAAAAGTACTTTAAATAGCCTGATAAAAATATTATAAAAATTAATGAACAAACAAATAATGACAATTTTTAAACTGAAGCTTACATTTTGCCTACTTATACAAGTTTACATTTTCCTTACTTATAAGGAACCCAGCAGACCACCAGTTTTGATAGACATTGAGGCTCCTCAGAGATAGATATTAACAAAAAAGTAAATTCTAACTAAATAATGCCACTAAAAAAAAAAAAAGATATAGAATAAAAAATCCTAGGCTAGTTGAAATTTCATACAATTGTGCAATTACCAACGAATTTCCTTATATTTTTCGTTGCTTGGATAGGGTTATTTGCATCAAGTTACAGAAATTAATTACAGGAGATCTTGTCCCTGTAGAAAAATAACTTCAGATCTGGGTTCAGAATTCAGAAATCCTTGGGAAGCTCAACATGGATCACACTCCTTGGAGGATGGTAACAAGGACAGTCAAGGCAAGTTTGGCAGGATGAAATACTGTCCAAGAGTCCAAGCAGGAATGTGCCAGCAAATACAGAGGTTGACCCCTCCTCAAGATAATGACTTCCCCCTCCTTTCTCAAATATACAGGGAAATAAGAAATGCTATTAATTCCTGGTGGTACATTTCCACTTATTAATGTACCTGGAGCAACAATACTGCAAATTTGCTCTTCAACATTGCTAAACTTCTTTTTATTTACTTCACCTGAGTTTAATCCAGCTACATGGTCTAGTGCCCATGTCAAATTAAGAAGCTTCAGGGAAAGCCACTCATTCTCGGAGTGCTGAGGTGGGTAATTTTTATTTCATCACAAGCCGGACAAAAAGCCCCTGATTTCTTTTTTCTTTCTCCCCAGTGTTCAGCAAAGCCTGGTGACATATTAATGCCAAGCTGCACAAGCCTCAGAGAAGCCAAGGCCACTTGTTTAATGAACGCTGACTATGCAAGTATTGGCTCCATAACCTTTCTGATCTACTTTTATGAAGCAGCTGATGTTAAAACATGAATTTGAAGCCATGTGTGCTGCTACTCTTGCTGTTTCCCTGTTTAAAAATTAACAGGAGCTCATAAATTTATAACCATTAAGGGACAGGCTGGTACTGAAATGAGATTTGAAACGAGGGGCTTCCCTCTTGCAGGTACAGAACAGAGGGAGATCTTCCTCCAAAAAGTTACCCCTCTGCTCTGTTGGGGATTTTTTTCAGTCTCTACAGAAGGGGTCAGAAATGTTATGTGAAAGTATTCTAGAGATTTTCCAGAAGAAGAATATATATTTTTTGAAACATTCTTTCCTCCCTGTATAAAACCCTCATCTTGGACTAGTGTAGATACTTCAATTTTCCTAGATCATGTTCTTTAGTATGCTTTGTTTTATATTATAATACTACATTTATGAAACAAGGAGATAATGTGCTTAGTTTAATGGGCGTGGGAGTTTTAACCCTGAACTGTAAATATCACAACGTAGTAAAAAAAGGCTCTAAAACCATTATTCAAACCTAACAGTTCCATACAAATATTCTCCTTTGAATAACAAACACTCTTTATTCCTGCTCACAAATTTCCTTGAAGAAAGAGGCAGCCATATTAGAGTATGCAGAATAACCCAATGGCCACTTTAATTCTTTAATTCTTTTTCATGCCTTTTTTTTTTTTTTTTTTTTTTTTTATGTGAGAAAAAAATATATGATGCATGAAATATTGCATTGTGACTTCAGCTATCACCTGTATTATTATATTAATGCTTCTGAGATGCTGAGCTCTAAAATCCATGTTTATATCAATACCCATTCTATTTTTATGATGTCTCAGGAGCTGAAATTACATTATTTAAGAGGAGTCTGACAATAATTATGCTAGCTGCTTTGCATACATTCTGCTATGAGGTGTAGTCCCTACTTCAGCAGAAGTGTCTGCCTGGCTGTGAGGGACCAGTGACTGCAGTGGAAGAGTGAGTTCAGCTAACACATCAAAAAAGGATAAAAGTTACCTGTCTTATTTAAAGTTACTCTGTAGAAATTATTCTTTTCAGTCTTTTAAGTGCCAACCAAGATTTTTTTATATGACACTGTACACTGTGCTGTAAGATAAAGCTGGTTGTATTTAATGCACGCTTTATGGAGGAAAAAAAAAACAGAAATAAAACCCTGAATATGCCAAAATGGAAAAGAACATAATGTTTCCTTGTGGAAGACATGAAAAAATAAACTGTCTTTAAAATGTTTGGATCCTTTTGTTATTTTTATTGTATTTTGGATTGGAGACTGAAACAAGGAAAACAACAACTTAATGTCTTTGATGAAACCGTGCTTTGGAAGTGGACCCTGGATTAATGGGTTTAGGAATGTTCTGCTAAATTACAAACATCTGTAATGATCCTCCAAGGACAAACAGGGCACTGTGGTTCAATGAGTGGGTAATTAAATTTCTGTGTAGCCATCCTTATCGGCAAGCAAAAGTTTGGTGTTGCTGCAGGACAGTCTGCCCCAATGTGCTGGAAAACCACTGCTGGCTTATCACTGTAATTTCCCCTATGTGTTCATAAAAACCTTCTATGTAATATTTATATCCACTTTTTATAAGCAGGCTAATTAGAGTCTGTCGCTTTGCCTTTTTTTTTTTTATGAATTTTCATACACAGCTTGATATTACTGAGAATATAAATGGTTTTAACAAATGTGTTTTTCAAATCCTGGCTGCAATGGATATCTTGGTGGAATATCTTCTCTTTGAAGATTTGTTTGATAAAATTAAATCTGGGTTCAGAATGAATGTGATTTATCTAACACTGTGCACTTACTGTTCCTCTTGATCAGTGCAATAATTTTTCTGATTTCAAATATGAACAATTTCAAATCAAATCAAGACATTACTTCCTTACAAAATTATTTCTGAAGAAAAATATTTTAAAAGGCTGGATAAGGTATCTTTAAAATGTTTAAATATCTTAAACATGATTTCATTGTCGAATCTGATCAAAATTTGAAACATGGGGCTGTAGTTTGGGCAGACAGCTTTCATTTCGTTATGAACAGTTTAATTTCTAGAAGACTAGATCATCAACATTATAATCCATTATTCCTAAAGAGTAGTCTGGAAAAAAATGAGACATTTTGAGTTAGCTGATCTTTGAAACTTCTGAGAACCCCTCATATCTGTCCCTTAAGATAAAAAATTTGTAAATCTCAGACTTCCTCCATGTGGAGGTGAAATGTCCTTTATAAGACAGATTTTTAATGTGGGACTAGAATCTGAAAATTAGCTTTACTGCAGACCAAGTTAACTCTAGTCTCAACACTTTGCAGAGTTTCTTCTGGAAGGCTGCAGGAGAAAACCCTTCCTGTTCTTGGAGCCTCACAAATGTCTAGGTCTGTCCTCAGAACTGAGTCACAGTGATGTTAAATGATGACGTGGACTTGAGAGGTGACCCATAAACGTTAGGGAAATGTTCTAGACAGCAACAAAATGCAAGGCTTGTTCACTGGGGAAACACTTCCACTCCAAACCTATGGTTTTAGTGTGGTACCAAACCAGATGAATATTTATAACCATCTTACTGCCTTTTATTCTTTGACTGAAATGTCCGAGAAATGGAGTTTCCATTTCCTTTCTTTCCTTGTTTTTGGCAGCTTGAGCCTCCATTAAAGTGGGAGAATTTGGAAAATAAATCAGTGTATACATTTATAACCTGGCTAAACTAGATAATGCTATTGTTCAAGACACAAAAATGAGTATTAAAAAAATTATGTAGCAAGTTGTCAAATGCCATATCTGCTTTGAGATACTGGTGTGTCATGTCATTGTAGTTTCTTCAATTTACACCAGACAGGAATATTCCTCCTCTGTATAAATAATCACCTTTTTTATCCAGATAAACTTATTTCACTTCATACTAACTTTAAGAAACCAAAGGAGCATATTTATCTGAAGAAGGGGGAAAATACCTATTGAAAATTTGGATCATGCCTTTTGGCCATAGAATAAATAATATATTATTCAAGCATTCTGAATATCATTCAATACAGTGGACATCTAATTATACTAATTATCTAGTATCTCTAATTATCCTACCAGAGAAACTTGCAGAAAAGGTTCTGTAAAGAAGTGAGGATGTAATTTATTTATTACTTTTTTTTCTGTCACCTGCATGTGGCTGGCCACATACAAACCAACTTAATGAGTTAAGGGGAAAAGAAAAATTGAAGGATCACATCCTTGATTTAAGAAGTAAATGTAGAACTAGTATAGATGTAAATGAGTTAAAAGAAAAATCAAACCAAACCAGAATGCCACACCTAACTTCACATATAATTTTAAAAGTTTATAACATCAGTAGACTGAGACTGACTGGTGATAACGGAATCTATCATGCCGCTTCTGTTAACAGTATAAACATATTTTTAAAAACTTTTCTTTTAGTATAGATGTCTTTAAACACTGGAATTCATTACTGTTTTTCTGAAGGCCTGGATATGTTCCAGTATGCCCATCACAGAACATGGGCTGAATTTATGTCTAGTTAATCTGACATAGAAAGGAAGATTCAGTAGATGTGCCAACTACAAATGGAAAGGCAAAATCGGGAAAAGCTCCTCAGAGGATGAGATACAACCAGAAGAGGACATAAAAAGTGGCAAGTTGTCATTCTCAGAGTACTTGAGTATCATGAGGAAGATGAGGTCTGGTAATAAACAAATAAAAAGGCTGAAGTTTTTCCATCCTTTCACCACTGGTTTGTAACTGTTTTAACTGTATGCTTTATTTCCATATATATTCACATGCACGCATTCGTTATATATACAAAAATATATAAAATAGGTATATAATTCATGTATGCTCATACGTAGACCTGGGAAATTATCACAGTGATGGAAATATTGAGAAGATTGACAAATTATCCCTGTTTCAAACCTCAGAGCAGCATTCTGCAGGTTTGACATTCATTAATAATGTGCAGTGGTTGGTTTTAAATCATTGTCAGGCATTCTCATTGCTTATGCAAACAAATAACCTTTAAGAAACTTAAATAAACTTTATTTTTTTATGAATAAAAAGACATGGTGTTGATGAATACAGGGAGTGCTGGTGGTGAAAGTCCCTGATGGTTTCAGTGGCCAAGCTCTGGGTGATGAAGCCTGGAGTAGAGTGGCAACATTCTGCACTCCTCTCCTCTCTCCTTCCCTCTCAGACTCCATCCCAGAATAAAAGGGGACAATCACATCTGCTCTTAGAACAGTCAATCATAAACTGAACATTTTTTTCTAGCTTCAACACACAGCTCCCCCACATGCTCAACACAATTTATTGTTGAAGAATTTAGTGCTTCCTTTGAACGACTACACCGCCTCTCCCTTTGCTCACTCACCTTTAAGAATTAATTTTGCATTTATGCAGGGCAGATGCAGAGAGACAATGGCCAAGGGCTGGAGGGGCAGCACCCAGGGAATGGCTGCCAGTGCCAGAGGGCAGGGCTGGGGGATTTGGGGCAGGAATTGTTCCCTGGAGGGTGGGCAGGGGCTGGGATGAATTCCCAGAGCAGCTGTGGCTGCCCCTGGATCCTGGCAGTCCCCCAGGCCGGGCTGGACACTGCGGCTGGAGCAGGATGGGGCAGTGGGATACACATCTTGGTCTGGGGCAGGGGCTTGGAACTGGATGGATTTAAAGTCCCTTCCAAACCATTCTATGATGAGTCTATGACACACCTATCCCACCATAATTATGCAATTTATGCCTGTTTTCAAGCCAGGCACGCAAATTGTATAATTTTTAGTCTAAAACTCATCCATGAATACAGCTGTGCTCTGATGTGGGATACAGTTTTTGCTAACAAGATCAGCTAGTACTGGGTCTCAGACAATTAGCACAAGTAAGGAGGGAACAGGTGATCAGTCTGCAGGGGAAAATGTCTGACAAGATGCTGCTTAGAACAGCTCTTTATTTTAATGGAAGGATGTGGTGACAAGATATTGGAAACCAGACCATTTAAGACCCATGTAGCAAGTGAGGAAATAAACAATATATATTTTGATGATAACAAGGCTTTCGACTAGTTTTAAACCCATATTCATGTTTGAAAGGATAGTCACATAATTATGTGAGTTTATGTTTCTCTGACTGAAGAAATATATAGTTTTAGAAATTATGTAAAAGTGATTAGAAAACCATAATAATAATAACAACCATGTTTTTTCATTCCACAGGAAAGTATACATCATGGGATTGTGTAAAAACCAGCGATATTTTCATTTATTGAAACAACAATGTTCACTCTTAAATTAGTATTTGGATCAATATGAGATAGATTAAAATGTCCCTGGAGAATGGATTTGAAGTCAAAACAGATTAAAAATAGAAAAGATTCAATAGATACCCTACTGAAAAAAAAAATCTGATATTATAGCCAATGATCACCTGAGGATGAACTAACAAAGGCATAAAGTTGCAAAAAAGCAATTGTCATATGGGGTACAGTGTAGCCTACAAGATTAGTGAAGCAACTATTCCATTCAGCTTTGGCAAAGTCTCTTTGGTGTTCTGTGTCCTTTCAGATGCCAGAGTTCAAGGATTTAGCTGTATAAGCACAGATATCCTTCCTGGAAGGTAACTTCATTCTGATCAGGAAAAATTTGCAGCCCTCTCCCCATCACAGAAGATTTTTCACAGTGTTCTTGGAGGCATGTGGATTAATTTGTACTGTCCAGTCATGTCCACAGACATTAATTGTTGGTTCTGGTTTCAGAACCATTCAGGTGACATTGGAAAATACATTAACAGTGATAACTCCTGCTAATGATGAGTAACAGATGTTCTGTTTTGCCTCATGAGCAACGGGTTGTTTGTGAACATAAATATAAAATAACTTCTTTTGAGGCTGACAGCACTGTGTTTTAAACTCTAAATTTAAGAATTCAGCTTTTCTGTTGTTGTTTTTTTGGCCTTGCTGTCCATCTCTTTTTCACTGTTCTGGTGTGCTTCTACATAAGTTTGAAGCCTAGATGAATAATTGCACTAATTACTGCGTGGCTGAGTGCTTGCTACAGACATTCTTTTAGCACTTGCAAAGCCTTGTAATGCTTTCCTGCAACTGGGCAACTCATTTATTCGGTTCAATTTCATTAAAGCTTCTACAACTTCACTTGAGAATTATCAAGACAAAATAACTCTGTCTGCCCATACAGTTTCTTTCAGCTACAATGTACAAGGAGCTGGATGAGGTAAGAAGTCTGAAGAGTTATGTGGAGTTGAACACAGTCAAATAATCTCATCTGCAAGTGAATGGGGGAATAATGATTGCACGAGAGGAAGGAACGAATAATTGGGTACTGGTGGTGCAGAACAAATTGTCCTTGTCTGGCACAAGTTCATGTAACTGACATGTTTAGAGGTCTTGGTGTAAAGGAGAAGATATTCTGGCCTTAACAGCTGTACAAATTCTTGTAAATTGCTGATTTTTGTAATATTTAGAAGCGTTTAGCACGTAGTCAGTAAAACACCATCATTTTGTTCTCTGTAGTGTTACTCAAAATTGATTTAACCTAATATTAGCCTCTAACTAAAGTGGGCAGTATGAGTTTCTTTTAGAAAGAGAATTTTTCTTTAAGAATCTTTCTTTTAGAAAGAGAATTCACGGGGAAAAGCCACTTTTAAAAAAGTACTTTCCACTGTCCCAGGCTGCTCCAAGCCCCAATGTCCAACCTGGCCTAGGACACGTCCAGGGATCCAGCTTCTCTGGGAATCCTGGGCCATGGCCTGCCCATCATCCCAAGGAAGAATTTATTCCCATTATTCCATTTAACCCTCCCCTCTGGCAGTGGGAAGCCATTCCCCCTTGTACTGCATCACTTGATGTCCCCTGTGCTGCTGTGGGGATGTGTGTAGGTGTGAGCATCATATTTTGGAGCCCTATAAAGATTTTATTTGTGTTTCCATGGCTTTTGTGAAGCCAGAATTACCAAGAGTTTTGCAAACTTTTTTTTTTTTTTTTCCTTGTAAGTACCTAAATTTAAAGTCTTTGAATTATATGAATTTTCCCTCTTTTGCATTCACACTTTTGTAGGATGAGTCACTGTTTTAACTCCTTCAGGGAAAGCCATAATGAGTCCAAATTCCTATTTTGATGACAGCATTTTGTGCTCCCTCTGTGTAGGTGTAAATGATTGCCCAGGTGCAAGTGAGCTGCTGCCTCTGACTCAGTTCCCTACTCAATCAATTTCTTCACTTATTTGGCAGCTTTTCTAGGACCATTTTTATTCAAATATTTTATAACTTCCTTTCTGTCAGACTTACAAGTATTAGAGCTCAATAAATGGGAAGAATAATCAGTATGTGTTCAAAGACAACTGAATTAATTTAGGCACCATTTGCTGTACACAAAACAGTCGAGTGACAAAATTTATCAGCTGGAATGTGCAATAAATTTTTGGAAATGATTGGTTACATAAATCATTTAGTGGATCATGAATGTGTACAAAACCACGTTGTTGCCTGGGCTGAGTCCTTGCTTCTGTGTTGCTTACTTTGGCCTGCTGTAAATAATTTTTAATATTTTAAGGTGCTGTGAATAATTCAGTAAAGTTTGTTTTATCTTAAAAGGCAGTTATAAACATCCTCGATTAAAATTTCTGATTAGATGCATTTGCTATAAAATAATTTCGCCCTGAAATTCTCTTATCACATGCTGAGTGTGTGAAGGTCCATATTTTTCATTTGTCATTTCACTTTATTCATTTCATACCGGGTGATCTGTGGTTCAGACAGTGTGCCATGAAGCTGCTGGACCTGAGACACATCAGTTCGAATTTTCAAAAGCAGGAATAGTTTAGTGGCTGACTGCCTTTATGATTTTCTTCCCCTTTTTTTTTTTTTTTTTTTTCATCCCATAACCCGTGGTTACTTATTACATTCTGTCAGTCTGGGAAAGGAGGGAATTTATCTGAGCCCATTATTTACTACTTTTTTCAGCAGACCTGAAACTCAGAGGTCTCCTGCTGCTGCTCAGGGTGTGAGGGAAGCATTTCCCCCCTCCCCTCAGCTCTGCTCTGCAGTTCCTCTGCATGATGGAAGGAGGAAATGTCTCTCTGCCTCTCTGTCTCAAACTGAACCATGCTCACACTCTTGAAAAATAATGATGATTTTCAGCATGACTGCTTTAAACTGAGACTGTAGGGATTTTGTGGTTTTCTTTTTTTTTTTCTTTTTTTTTGGTCTATTTTTTTGTTCGTTTGTTTTTTTGTTTGTTTGTTTGTTTTTGTTGTGGTTTTTTTTTGGGGGGGGATTTTTGGGTTTTTTTGGGGGGCTTTTTTTTGTTTGGTTGGTTTTTTTTGTTTTTTTGTTTGTTTTTGTTGGGTTTTTTTGGGTTTTTTTGGGTGGGTTTTTTTGGTTTTTTTTTTTTGGGGGGGGCTGTTTGGTTGTTTTTTTGTTGGTTTTTGTTTGGTTTTGTTGGGGTATTTTTGTTGTTGTTTTTGTTTGTTTATTTGTTTTCGTTTTATTTTTTCGTTAGCACCACACTAAAAAAAACGAAGTGAAATTTTTAAGGGAAGTTGAGAGTGTGTCATTTATGCTTCTTAATCACAGAATCCCTGGTAGAACAAAAAGGATCATCAGGAAACTCACCAACACTTTCCAGTTTTCTCACGTGCCAACATGACAGTAAAATAAAGCTGAGACCCAAGTGCAAAGGAAAAAATTGAAAATCAAAGAGCTGTGAGTTAAAGATTACACTCCATTTGAATAAGAACTGGTGGCCAGGTGGAAATTTTTAATTGTTTTTTGTAGGGATCTTGTCTATTCATATTGATGGTGTCCCCATTACTTTTTTTCTTATACTGCATTGTCTCTCTGTATTTCAGATCTACTCAGATGAAACCCCTAAAAGCTTTTAATAGTTGTCTTCTTATACATGATACAAATTTAAAAAAACACAGCAGAAAAATAGGAATTTTTCACCCTAAGAACCTTATGTAGGAATGCAGAATCTACAAAATTAAAATGCAACATAAATTTAGATATCTTACACATTGGGATAACTTTTGAATAAGTATATTGTAAAGATAATGTTAGTAAAACAGCAAAATTTAGCAAAGCATCACAGATAAAAAACCCCAAAACTGAAGCAAAGCTTACTTTTGCTATCACCAGAATGACTAAAATATAAAAGATGTTCTACATTTATATCCAATCTGCTTCTAAAAGTACCCAGGATGGTGAGGGTTGAAAGTATTTAAAATATAATTTATGCTTCTAAGCATGTTTCTAAATCCCAACCAAGTTTGATACTGAGAGTATAAATATTCATTTTGTAGACAGAAGGGACCAAAGGAGGCAATTAATATGTCTTCCTGCTATGTGGACTTTATTCTACTGCTTTCTGTTAATGCAGCCAGAAAATTCCCTCATTAATCACAGAATTCTTTCCTCTTTAATAAAGACACTGTCCAGTGGGGGCTTGTGACAGCTGTATGAAAAATTACTCTTTACATATTTAGATGAAAAATCTGATGTCTTCTTTCCCCCCCCCTCATATTGGTTCTTTTTGTGGTGCCTTTCTGCAAGATGCAATATCATAAATTGTCCAATCTAACCATCAATCTATTAATTTGCCTTCTCTGTGCTCCTCACTGTAATCCTTAATTAATATGAGGCTCCCTGACATCACAGAGATCCCATTTTGAAGGAATTTGGAAACACCCCTCACTTCACCTCTCTTAGTTTGAGGACAGCTTTTTGTTTTTTTGGGACAGCCAGGGTCTAATTGTCACCAAAACAAACCCTGGCTCCCAGAATGTTCTGTCCTGTGAAAGAAGTCAGTGTGAGCACCTGAGAGTTATCCTGAGTGATTGATAGCATCCTGTTATAGTTTATAACAGCTTCTTCTTCTAGGGGACACATTAGCTTAATTTTCACAAATAACTTCTTTACTCTGTGCTGCACTCCCAAGACATCACAGCTGCATTTCATACCACCACTCAAGTGGTCAGTAAAAGACAGAGGCTTTTATTAAGTTTTTTTTCCTTTTCTTCATGAAGGAAGAAAGTGTATTCCCACAGAATTACTGAACTTGGCTCTCTCTCTCTGGCACCTGTGAAACACGATGTACCAAATCTGTCTCTTCTCTTCTGCAGCTTGAAAATTTGCACACAAATATTTGTTCTTCCTTTTTTTTTTTTTTTTTTTTTTTTTTTTTTTGTTTGTTTGTTTGTTTGTTTGTTTGTTTTTTGTTGATTTCCACAATGTTTAGGCAAAACAACTTTTCTGTCCTTGGTAAGACAGTAATAAAAATAGAACAGGTTTCTCCTTTTCTAGAGGCAGACACACATCCTACTATATCAGAGTGATCATATTGCTCACAGAGCAGTAATTCCACTCTGATATCAGCACCCCCAGTACCTCATGGGATACAAGAGATGCACTCAGGAGGAGCAATGACCTGTGTCTAGTTCTCCAAGGGACTCTCATCCCAAAAAATGGAGATTCCGTGGAGATCACATGGCTCAAGTCACATCCTGTCAGATCACAATTTTCTTTTAACTTGGACTTTAAATCTCAATTTCAATTTAATTTCACTTCTTTCCATCACGTTTTAAGGAAAAAAAAAAATCCCCACAAAGAAACCCTCACACCCTCAAACAAAGAAGACTATTCATTTTCAGAAATAAATAAAGTGAAAATTTAGATTCAGACCTTCCATGTTTCTTTATGTGTTTGAACCTAAACAAATTACCTGGGTTAGTCCATCATCCTTAAAATGAAGCAGCTACAATCTACAGAGATGCTGAGTGTGGGGTTGCCCTGGCAACTGAAGGAAAGTTCAGGAAAAACTTCCTCTCCACCCTTATTTTTTTCCATTACTTCTAATGCTCACCAAAATTCCATATTTTTAAGGTTTTAACTAAAAGGCATATTGCAGATCGGGTATATTAAAGCAAAAAATTTTAGGAATGTTGGATATCTTGCTGTCAATTCAAATACAATAGAGTTTGTGACAATAAGATACCTGAAAAACTTGATGATTGGGTGTCGGGAATGCAAATGAAAATTGCAGTCTTGTGCCTTTCTTCTGTTTGGGGGAAAAGTGTTTTTTACAATTACACAGATAAATTATTTAGGCCAGATATATATATATAAAAACACATTTTATATATATTATTCATACACTAGAAACTGAGCTTCTAAATTAAAAACATCTTGGCCAAATGTGTGTTAGTTACCCAACAAAGTCAAGAACCTTCAAGGTCAACCTTTTAATCAATTTTATAAGGTCAGGTTCAGCTAAATTTTTTTAATGCAGTCCGATATCACATTTTAGACATGGCAATTTAAAATTCACTAGTCTAATGAAAAGACTAAATGTTTATGCTGCTTCAGGAGAATCATTTCACAGTACATTAACGGTGTTTATATTGGAATCAACTGGAGCACTGCATCTGGCAGGTCATGGATACCTGGAAATGGATGGGAGCAGAACTTGGGGCATTACAAATTCCTGGGTCCTTTGTCCTGTCTGGCTCTGAAATCAATTGGGCCAATAGATCCTGGTTGTGTCTCCTTGCTTTTAAGGAATGGGAGAAAATGTCCCACACGATAGGCAATGTCTTTTCCACAGTATTCCTGCAGTGATTCGTAGAGGAATTACCATGGGATTCCACATTTTTGAAAGTTGTCCACTCTGTTTCATCTCAGAGTTTCGTTAAACTTCAAATTATATAAAAATTTAAATCTTAGGTGAAGATGAAAAGAATTTTAAACGTTCAAGTGCTCTTGGAAATGGTCTCAGGAAACAGAACTCACATGTGTCAGGAATATGCTCAGCTTGGTTTAGGTGTGTGTATCCCAGTTCAGGTCAAGGCTCTATCACAGAGTGAGAATGGGATTTTCTTAAGGTGAAAGAGAGAATAACAGGGACTGTGCTTCATCTCAGCAAATATTTTAGCATTATTCCATGAAAGAGGGGAGACATTTAAAGAAGAAAGACTGCAGCACAACCCATGTCCTGGACATTTTCTTAAAATTATATAAAAATCCTATTCAAAGACTTATTCTAAACAGAAAAATAAAAAAAGGATTAAACTCAAGTTTAATCACTTAATTGAAAAAAGTAAGCCACTCTTACACCAAATGTCCAGGATTTACCCTTGGAATGGCTTTTACTTCTTATCCACCCATATCAGGCTGGGCTGAAAAAGAGAGGAAGTTTATAATTTATTTTATAAAATACAGGTATATCAGGTGGAAACAAGAGAGGGAAGAATACATCCATACATTTTAGCTGACAACAATTGATGCAATAATGAGAAATTATTCTGAAAATGCAAATGAATCATCAGATTCCAACTGAAAAATATAATTAATTTGTGCAAAGCATTAGAGAATTTTTCCCAGAAATAGTGATAGGAAATGGCATCTTGTGTGATTAGATGTGGGACACATCTCTTTAAGCAAAACCAAAGAAAGAAATGCCTGTAAAACCATTGTTAGTGGAGGAATTAGAGGCACTTCTACAAGGATGAGGCCCTGGAGAAAATTCTGAGTGCAACTGGTTTGGAGGTGTTGGGGGCAGAAAAAAACTGTGAATTCTTGGAGGTTTTCAAGTAAAAAAAATAGCAGTTAAGGGAAAAGATTGCACTGTTGATGTTAGAATTTTAACCAATCATTGCTATGAAGAATTTGTGATTGGATTTCCCCAGTTTCTTGCAGCCAACCAGAAGAGGATTGAAAATATTTATTTTAAGAATATCCTCTTACCTGATGCTTTTTGCTGTATAATTCCACTTCAGGCTGTGTTAGGTTCTGCTGAACTCAGTAACTAATTCCTGCTGATTTTTCTTCCTTTGTTATGTGCTTCAATTTCAATTTTCATTTGCAATTTTATGATTTAAGTACTCACAGAGGGAGTTGAATGCATCCAGAAGGCCCACACAGGGAAAACTAAAGATTTTAAAGACAGTAAGAGTGTTCACTGTTGCCTTCACCTCTGTGGAAACTTTTGTCACTTAACTCTTTATCACATGATTCACTGCTAATTAGTTTATACCTCTCTGAAGCTAAGTGTCCCCACTGGGGGTATTAAGTTCACAAATTTTTTACTAATATTAATTTAAGTGGAAGGTATTGAACCACTTAGAGGACTGAAGTTATGATGGTAAGTCCTGCTGTTGAATGCAAACCAAATCATACTAGAAAAATATTGGTCTAAAAGGCAATGATAAGGACTTTGAATTTTTTGTTGGTTTGGTTTTTAATCTTTGAGTTAATCCTTTGTGTTTTCTCAGTGTATTTCCATTGGATGTGTTCCCAAGGAGAAAACAGAGCACAGGTAGCAAACTATGCCATGAAATATTTAAAAAAAAAGGCAAACTACTTTATCAAATTAAGAGAAATTAAATCTCAGTAAAAGTCTTTATCAAAAGAGATCAAACTAAAACGACTGCATATGTTGCTTCATGACCATTAAAACCCAAAATAAAATAAGCTGCTGCAATATTGAAGAAATATTTCCATGTGATGCCAGATAGAGGTGGGCCCTGGGAACATCAGAGGTGAAATAAGAAAGCAAATTAAAATTTTCATTTTAAATGAGAAGCAACATTGAGATGTTAATAAGTTGGAACGGGCAATGCAGGGGAAAAAATAAAAACAGCATCTGTGCTGGAATTTGGAAGAGTAATGTGACAGGAATCTCTTAAAGAATGGGGCAGAGATAATGTGATGAGAATTTGCTAAGCCAAAAATAAATTAAATACGTGATTTTTGGGTAAAGCAAATATGCTGCTGCATGAACCTTGATGAGCAATCTTGGAGTAGCTTTCTTACATTTTGGCAAAGGCAAAACCCAAAATCAAATCCAATACATCCTTTTGGTTCCACGATTTAAAGGGAGATGTGCTCTGTACAGGTGATTTGCTGCCTATCACACAGCAATTCCTTGAGATATTGTGGAGCAGGAAATGATTGGCAGTCCTTCAATGTTTATTACTTGAAAACAAACCCCAACTATCAGAATGTATTGTGTCAAAATAAAGCTTTTGAACAAAATATTGAGGAGAGTGACGAAAGGAAGGAAACAAAACAAGACTCATGAATACCACTAAAAGAGTTGCACTTTCCCCTAAGCACTTATAAACATACATTTGAAGCCTTTTTCTGAGTTCTTGTTGCCCAGTCTTCTCCCACTGCACCCTATTCCTTTAACAGTCAAAATTCTTTTAAAAAAAATCTATGTCACTGGTGCTCTGAGTGCATTCCATTTGCAGGATGGGGAAAGAAAAATGAAAAAAAACCCCTATAGTCTGAACAGGAAATCTAAACCGTGGAAGAAAGAAATACTGTATCATGAACACAAATATATAAATTATACATATATATACATATATATGAGATTTTCTAAAACTATGTCACTGCAATTGCACTTATATTAAAGCCCTTTCACACTGCCACAGAAGTGTAACCTTCTTATGCTCCTGACTTCTGAGAGAACATGATTTGGGGTCCACAGTGATGCAAATTAGAGTGGCACTTGTTAAAATAGTAAGATTTGGTTTTGTGGAAGAAAGGAGTCCAGATTAACAGGAGGCCTGAAACAATGAATTTAACTCAGACCCTGAAGCACGGCAGCGCCTTGCCAACACAAATTCTGCTGCTCAGAAGCATCCCCTCAGTGGATGAGGTTGCTTTTTATATTTTTGTGCTCCTTTACAGCTGAAAAGTGAAATGAAAAGCTCAGGACAATTCTTACAAAATCCTCCAGGTACACCAGCCCTCTGATAAAAATTCCCATTTTCCGCTCATTACTCTGGATGGAGAATTCAGCCTTTATGTTATTACAACACTGGGAGTGATGCAACCCTCCCAGATACAATTTCAGGGCTTTGGCAGAGGTCTTAAAGATAATGTGAGCATGATGACTGTGAGGATTTGAGCCAGGAAGCACGCCTTGTGGCACAGGAAATTGGATGGTGACACCAAAGCAGACAGCAGTCTTCATTCAGACAGACATTGTGAGGATAAAACGCCATCATATCTGTGAATAGAGTTCATTTTCCAACCTCAAACCCACATTACTGTACCATATATAAACACACAATATGATTTATTAATAATATACAATGAGGGAAAACCTGTACGTGTTGTCATATGTATATTACATGCACACGGGCACAGATAAATTTATTATTTTTGACAGGGTTTGGAGCAACCTGGTCTAGTGGAAGGTATCTCTGCCCTTGGCAGGGTGTGGAAAAAGATGAGCTTTAAGATCACTTCCAATCCAAACAGTTCTGTGGGTCCATGATAAGAGTATGAGCAGGCAATCCTCACAAACCTGGGCTTCATGGACAAAAACATTTCATAATAATGTAATTTTAAAGAATCTGAAACAGCTGAATTATGGTGAAAAAAATGCAACAATTGAAAATATATATGAATTGAGATTCATAATTGCTGCAAATCTGCATCATAATACCCAGTGATTCTTCAGCCTTCAATTGCTTCAATAATAAAATTAGATGCTCCAAGGGTTTTCTTTTGTTATGCCAATTTATAAGTTATTATTTAAACACAGTGTGCCAAGCTATCTGATTATAATTCTTAATTTTGCATTTTTGTCCCTTCTCCCATTCAAGTTCACTTCAAAGTTAAAAAAAAAAAAAAAAACCACCAAAAAATAAATAAAAAGAAGAAATAAAGACTAAAATAACCTATTGAGAAAGATTTATGTAGAGGTTATTTCACAAGTTCTGTTTGTATAGTTGTCAGCATGATTTTGGTGTTTAAATACAGGTATGAAAAATTATTTTAGGTAGTGTATTGTAACCCTGAGGTTGCAGGAATTATCTGCCACCCCTGCACTAAAGTTTTACATCTGGGACATCTACAGTGATACCAAACACCCACCTTGGGCAGATGAATTTCTCCCAGGGTGAGTGGATGACAATCCTAGGGTTTAAATATTGAATTCCAGTAAGAGCTGGCCATAAGGATGCCTGTGGCCTTAGACCATTTTTTTTTTCCTTTGTGTAAACCCTGATTCCTGAGCCACATCTTCATTTTCCCCATCAGAAGCTGCCTTAGGGAATAAACATTTTAAATTGGGTTGATGTCACTGGTAGCACTAATCGTTTGCTTCTTCTTCTTCTTCTTCTTCTTCTTTTTATTTTTTTTTTTATTTTTTTTAAATTTTTTGGCCCGGAATCTGATTTTTTTTTTTTTTTATGTTTTTCAGTGTTGTGAGGCTGACCCAGACGGCCAGGCTGGAATTATCTTCTGCCACAGTCTGTGTGTGTTGCAAAACACACTGTAGGTACAGTGGGAAAAGTAAGCACACACAAAGTGGGGATGTTCCTGGCATAAAATGGGGGGAGATTTCTGCAACACCAACCTCTGATCCTGCTGACCAGGTGAGAAAGACCTGAAAAACTCTTGGTGTCTTTTTATCAAGAGGAGTAGAAAACCCCAAGCTGCCTCCCCTGCTCTTCCTGAGCAATCCTCCCTGACTCCACTGGACCACTGTCGGAATAAAGCTCTCCCCGAATGACTTTAAAGCTCTCCCCACATGACATTATTCTCCATATCACTGGAAAACAATCCCATGCCAGTCTTTGAAATGCCCATAACTATGTTTGGCCCATTATTCTGCATTATTCATGCACATTTTCCTCATTTGCTTGTCTCGTCCTCAAACTGCAGTGCGAGGAGCTTAATTCCAGGCTCCTTGACTATTTCTCTATAAATCTGCTATGAAACGGATGACTTCACATCTTTGATTGCTTGTTGCAAGGCAGCTTATGAAGCATAATATCGCTTGGAGCCTCACAGCCCTGACACAATGTGTGCATAATGTACTGTAAATCACCTGTGCAGAGCCCTTGAGAGAGAAAAACTGCAAGCAGGCATGGGGAGCAGCGAGGTTTTCAACTCCCCAAGTCTCTCCAGACGAGTATTTCATTAAGTCAGCCCAGGCAATGTGAAGGCTAAGAGCTGAACCATGCAGTTGCTGCCTTCAATTATTCACAAATCCACTGCAGAACACGTGGCATCCCTGTGGGAATGCCCCTGTGGTGGCTCTGCTCTCCAGGCTCAGGTTTCCTTACCTGGTGGAGACATTCAGGTTCCTCAAAACAGATAAATTATTTAATTTAGTGTTGTCTCTCCATGCCCTGTTGTGGCAGCTGTACTGCCTCCTTCCACTCTCTTTGAGAAGGCTGCCTTTGGCAATATTTCCTGATTTGCTGGCTTCTCTGCATCACCTGAAAGGCAGAACAGCAAGAGGTAAAAGTGGACCCAAGAATTCAAAACAGCAACATATTGATGTTTTAGAAGCTAGTGAATTGTAACAAAAATCCAAAACAAAACAAAAGCCTATTGTTAAAAAGACCACACCACCACCTTATTAACAAGAAGACTACACAAATTTGGAAAACTGACACATAATTTTATGCTATTCTAATTCTAAGTTGTGACGGTCTCCAATGTGTCCTGAGCAGAGATCTCCCTTAGACTTTGTAGACTCTAACTGGCAAAATATTTTTGCAATCTGCCATGAGAAGTACTATTTAAATATGTCCTAAAACCTGTTTTTCGATTAACAAAAAGGAGAAGTGAAAATAGCATTGTTAAATTTAACGTTTATTGCGGACAACCATGGTTGAAGTTCTTGATTAAACTTACAAGCTGGGGCTTTTCTCCTGTACAGTTGCTAACCTTAACTCTGGTGGAGATTTAGGCTTTTCTCTCACATTCATTTTTTTCTTAAGGACTGAGGATCTTGCACGTGCCACACATTCCTTCCTCAGAGCATTTCTTTGCCTGATTGCTGAGAGAATGCATTTGCCTTTAGCAAAGCTAAGACATTCATGGAAATGATGGCAAATAAATCCCAACCTTCCTCAGTGTTTGGTGTAGCTGGCCAGGTGAGAATCTTGGCAACAGAAAAACCCACAGATTTTTGCTTTTAGAAATGTGATACAAATGTCAAAAAACAATGACTCAAGGTCTTTTCCAGGCATGTTATTCCTTGTCCTTATCTTAGCCTTTCTCATATTAAAAAAAAAAAAAAAAAAAAAAAAAAAAAAAAAAAAAAAAAAAAATTAAAAAAAAGCTTCAGACTGCTGTTTGAGCTTTTCTTGTCTGTTTTTCTTATTTATTTAATGATTTTCTCTAATTTGTGATATGTTGAGTGGTACCATATTTTCTACAAGTTTGGCTTGTTCTTAACTCCTGTTCTTACACAATGTCTTGTTTTTGTTGGCCTAGTGCATGAGTAGACCCATCACAGCTGATCTTTCAGGCATCTCTGATTTTAATGTCTTTGGCAATTTTTTTAAAGTTATGTGATTTTTCTTTCAGGTGAACAAGGATGCTGGTCCTGACATTGTTCTGCACAGTAGATGCATCTTCATTGCAAGATACTTTTAATTTTTTTGTCACGTGTTGCAGTGTGTATTCATGGTCAAAGAAAATTTTCTGCTTGTATTTTCTTTATTTTAATTATCCTTCAGAACTGTTTATTACTATATTTATGCACTTAGCTTTTCTTATTTATTTTTCAGTTGTTTTTTTAGCATAAAGGATTTATAAGCACCTTTACAGACCTATTTTTCACCTGCCTGAACAGCTTGTCCTTATTGCCAACAGTAAATGTCAGAATATATGGAAAATTCCAAGGCAGGTGACATCTTAAAAGAGTGGAGGACTATTTATGCCAGGCAGTTTAGCATGTCAGATCAGAACTGTGTCTGCAGGGAGGGTTCTCATGGATTAAGGACAGATAAATGGCACAGACATTTAGTGAAGACAATTTAAGGTATCAAGACTTCTACTCCTCTTTTATTCTGCAAGCCACTGCATTATGAGGATGTTGCAGAGTGTGAGGTAATTGTGCTGCTTAGACTTGCACTACACTGATGTAAGCCAACATTTGTGGGGAATCCTAAGAGTTTAATTTTGGCTGAATTACACCTTTTTTTTTTTTTTTTAATTTTTAGCAGGGTTTGTTGTTTAAAGGCCATGAATGCAAAGAAATATACAATTTGATTTTACATCTTATTTCTCCCTGAGATATTCCTCTGCACAATATATATGGGCTGCCCTTTAAGAAGTTATAAACCCCCTCATGTTCTGTTAATGGAAAATAAATTAAGTGACTGTGAGTATCCCGGACTTTGCAGATGCTATTCTTTAAAACAAATTTAAAAAATAAAGCTTTTTATACTATGTTCATAATCCTCCACCAGATAACTTCTTAGAATACTTTCTTCCTCTTCTCTTCTCTGCCTCCTTCAACGCATGTTTTTTGGTGTTTTTTCCCCTTATATTACTCGAGTGTGAAATCCCACAGGTGTGCACCAGCAGAGTTTTAGTTACCTCCTATTTCCTCACCTTTGTGTAAACATGAAGGATAGCAGATTTCTCTCTGGCTGCTTACAGGTGTTGATTATCAGATTAAAACACATTCTGTCTGCTGTTGGGGAAGCCCTTATGCAAGGGCTGTCAGCTCTCATCCCCTCTTTTCTCAGGCTCTTACCCAGAGCTCCACAAGCCTCTCAATCTGCATTTCCACACTGCAAACTCCTCAACACTATAATGCTGATATTAGGAGCTATAATCACTTCTGATACCATAAAAATATTTACTCATAAAGGATATTATATATATTCCTTGCGGCTTCAGGTTTTGTTTGTTTTTCTAGGCGGTGCAAGCCACAATGATTAAAAATCTTTTTCGGTCACTATTCCTGGTACATCACTGCTTGTGTTCATCCCTAGGTGTCTCCTGATCTGATGGCTTTTTGATGTTGCAGCTGCAGTTCCTAAGGAGTTCTCTTATTTCTGATTGATTTGTGCTGATTCATTTTAGCCCCATCATTCCACCCTTCCCCACACATTTGTTCCTTTTTATCACATTTCCCTGTTCATGAAAATCCATTTATATCCCTCAGGAAAAAAAAAAAAATCCCTTTCCTGTCACTTCTATTATTGCAAATTCTTTTTTCAGTGTACAGAACTGATTCTCCTGGTCAATGAAATCACTGCCTCTTAGATATGAGATTTATAAAAGCTGTTTGAGAAACACAGCCATGCTCTGGCTCAGATGCAGCAGTGTTTTTCTATTTCAGCTGCCTGGGTTTTGGGGTAGCTTGGTTTGTTATTATTTATAATTTCTATTTTTTAATTTTTTTTTTGTTTGGTTTGGTTTTGTTGTTAACAATTCTCAAGGTTGCTAAGCCACATTCTCTGCTGGAGTAAACTGTCCTATTTTCATTTAACGAAGAGAGCTCTGTTGATTTACGCTATATCTGGTCTAATTTCTGTTTTTAGCAGACTAAGAGTTCTTGCAGGATGAACCTGAGTTTTGCTCCATCTGAGGAATTTATGGATACCTAAAATTAGCTTGGAAACTGCTTATGGTCAGTGCCACATTCTAGGTAATTGTGTTATACACTTTAATTTATTAAGGGTCTGCTACAGTTAACATCTAAAATAAAATAATATCAAGCCATGGGTGATTGTGTTGATCTGAGCTACATAAATATTATCTTTTGGCACAAATTGATGGAATAAGTGAGGGATAATTAACATGAGTTACTGAATTATATGACTTTACTTTTTCCATAATCCTAAGTATCAAGCTAAGCATTTGACAGTTGAACTGAAAGAAAAAGTGTCTTTGCTGAAATAAGTTTCCTTTAATCCTGTCTGATTCTGTGGAGGAAATATGCAAAATCAAAGGAGGTTTTTGTTTGTTGGTTTGTTTTTCTTGTCTGTTTGTTTGTGAGATATATTTTATTATTTTATTTTATTTTTTTTATTTATTTTATTTTATTTTACTATTTTACTAATAGTCTCTATTCAGTAGTATAGGAAGCAAAGGAAACAGTTTTCCAATGAGATCTAGATGGCACCTTAGACTTAGTTTGAATGTATGGCATTTACTCCCAAATGCTAATCTGGGCTTCTGTTCAACACATTTTCTTGTAAAAGTGCACAGAGCATAAGTGAGGCTAAAAAATTGATAAAAAAGATGCTTCTAATATTGCTTCATAACCAGATGCAAATCATTTTGTCTGAGATGAGGTTCTCTGGGTAGCATTTTATTAAAAGGTGCTGTTATCACTTTCTTACCATTTGTTTTCATTTTGTTTCTTAAAAAAAATCCTTTACTTTTATAATTTATTTACTTTTATTTTGTGAAGTGCAGGAGACAGAAAAGGTGAAGTTTCCAGGTACAGGCCCTGTTATAAAGTAGGAAAGAAGAATTAAAATTTGAGAAGCATTATTTCCTTCTTTAATGCAGTAAATATCTTCCTTCTGGTTAAAATATAATAATTTTTCATAGAACAAGAGAATGGTCTGGGTTGGAAAATAATCTCATTCCCCCCTCTGCCATGAGCAGGGATACTTCCACTATCCCAGGTTTCTCCAAGCCCCAAAGTCCATCCTGGCCTTTGGCATTTCCAGGGATCCAGGGGTAGCCACAGTTTTTCTGGGCACCCTGTGCCAAGGCCTTCTCACCCTCACAGGGGAGAATTTCTTTTTTATGTCAGATCTAAACCTCCTCTCTGTCAGTTGGAAACCATTCCCCCTTGTCCAGTCAACATAAGCTCTTGGAAATTGTCTCTCTCCATTTTTACTTCCATTTTTACCACTACATGACATTTCTTGAAGTCTTTAAAACACTGTTGAAATACTGCCAAGAAAGGTGTCCTTTCTGGATGTTTTCACCTGCACACGAAGAGAGAATTATGTTTAAGGCAGGTAATTTTCCTTCAGTCTTCTGTTGAATCAGTAACAATTATGTGTCACCAACTGCGCTCTACGAACTGAAGGTTATTGCATTTACTTAATTTAGGGGAACAGTTTTTTTTTTTCTTCTTTTTTCAGATAAACAATATTTTATATTTCTTTTTGCATTACTGCATGAATAGGAAGTTTATGGAACCTTTGCTCCATTGGCAGTGGTGTGCTGGCACCAACACTAAACCATATTGCAGGATATAGTGTGTTAGAGGCATCTGGTTCCCGTGCCACCAGCGAGGAGACATCTGGTTCATGACTTTCAGCATAGCATGCCTCTTGGTGCAGCGACAGCCTCCTAAATCAGGCATGACAAAAGCTCACACTTGGAGACCAAAAAACCCATTTGCAGTATCGTTAATTTCTAATTGTGCGTTAAAACCCAAATGGATTGCGTTCGCAAAATGATAAATGCGTTTACACCGACAACAGGATGAAAAGAAATGTCCAATTTGGAGAAATTAAGATTTTGTTCACTGGGGAGTTCCTACCCTAGCCATTGAGGCAATGTCTATCGTGGTTTGTATATCAGGAAACCAGGCTCTACTTCAGGAACTTATGCTGTGTGAAATGGAGATTAGAACAAGGCATTGTTCTCCCTCAAAACATTTGAAATCCTATGCCACAGCTCCGTGGGTATTGGTGGTCTAAACAATCTCTCTCCAACAGTCTGATCCTGTTCCTGTAAATGTATTCTCAAAGCATTCCTACAGAGGCTCTGAGATAAAGTTACTCTGGAAAGATAAGATTCCTAATGTGTCACTCCAGTGGGTCCAACTTTAATTTCCTGAATAGATATCACTTGCATGAGGTGTAAAGCTGCAGAGGGGCTGCTGCTGCAATATTTTTTTTTTCTGATTGCTTAATGAATGAAGACTATTACCCCACCAAGGAGCCTCACTGCTCAGATGACCAGCTGAGACACAAGGAAAAGGAGGAAGAAACCCACATCTAGACCTTTCAGACATATCACACACCTGAGCAAACCCCTTTCCAGTGCAAAACGCAGCATGATGAAAACTCATCATGACCCTCAACATGATACATCTCATAAACATAAATGACAAAGTCTATCAAGGTAATTGATTACTATAAATTGTTGTTGTGGGTGTGTTTATTGCATACAATTAAACTGCTCTTTATGCTGTAAAGGACTCTTACGGGTTTACTATGGGGGCTAATTAATTTAAGGCTCACTTTGCAAATTTATGTTGTGTTTCTTACCAGTGCACAAAGCAAATAAGGCTTGCAGAAACAGGAATTACAACACATCTTGTTTTCCATTGCTCCAGGGTCTAATTTTTCTCACATTGTAAGTGCTGTTTAAAAGTGGCAACTCTTATCCTGTAGACAGCCAAGGAGAGAGGGGAAAGAAAAACAAACAAACAAACAAAAAAACCCAAACAAACAAAAAAAAAAAAAAAAAAAAAAAAAGAAAAAGCAGTTTTGTTTCAGTTAAGTTTATTTCAATATCCAGTAACTTTGAACTTTGTCTAGATTTAGCCAGGTTGGATGGGGGTAGGAGAAACCTGGTGTATTTGGAGATACCCATGACCATTGGAGTTGGACTGGAGAAGCTGGATTAGATAACCTTGGAAGGTTCCTTCCAACCCAAATCCCTCTATTAATTTATCACTGGATGTGTTTAAGGATACTCAATTGGAAGAAGGTTGGAGAAACCTCATCTAGTTGAAGATGTCCAGCTGTGGCAGGGATGCTGGACTAGATGACAAAGGTCCCTTCCAATCCAAACCATTCCATGATTTGATGAAAGGTGGGAGATGCCCCACCCCTGGAAACACTCAAGGTCAAGTTGGACAGCTGGACCTGTATTTATTGAAGTTGTCCCTAACCATGGCAGAAATTTGAGCTGGATGACCTTCAGGGCTCCCTTCCAACACAAACCATGTCAGGATTCTGTGATTTTCTATCCAACAGGAGCACATTCCACAGCCCCAGATGCTTCTTCTTTGTCATTGACCAATGGTGGTGAAGGCAGCACATGGAGGGATGGGATGGGGCTGGCAGAATCCCCCTATTTCATTTGGCTGGACCTTCTCCAGCACTTCAGGTGAGCCTCAGCATGTCCTGGGGACACAGGGAATGGAGATGCTAGCTGAAGGTCCCAGCTTCTACTAGGAGGACCTCTTCCCCTGTGTCCTTTCAGGCAGTAGATGGAGATCCTGAGCAGTTCCTCCATCCAGACGCTCTCCATAACCAACTCAACAGCAAAACTGTGCTCAAAGGCCAAGCATTGGAGCAGGACCAGGTGCTGGCAGCCAGGAGTCAGGAGGAGGAGAATGAGGAGGAGAATTAGTGGAGAAAAGCCTCATTGAAACCATTGTGGCAACGACAGCAGGAAGCCAAGCCCATCCTGGACATTCCAACCTCCTGCTATATTATCAGCATTCGTGGCTGAGGTTAGACTGCCTGCCAAAGTGGAGCTAAGGTCTGGCAAATGAATCCACAGAGGAGGAGAAGGGAGAGAGAGTGGAGGAGGTTTGACAGAGAAGATCCTTGCTGGAATCCTAGAGATGAAGATGCAGAAGCCAACCACCACCCATTTTCAGGAATGAACCTCCAACTCCTTGCAGCATAATCAGCATCAAACTCTGAGGCCACCTTGCTCAAGGAGATGATCCCCAAGGTGCTCTGATAGCCAAGATCAAGACCAAGATGGATAAAATCACTGAAACTGTGGGCTGGGAATTCCTGGCTGGTGCTGGAACCACCTCTGACTGCATGGACTTCTGAAGGCAACCTGCTTGAGGAGCCTGTTAATTAACATCTCTGATTTGATGAGTTAGGGGACATCCTGAAGACCTTCCAGCATCACCACAGATAAGATTTTTACATGTCCTATCACCCTCCAGGGGGAAGTGGCTGCTTGTCGATTAAGGCAGAAACATCTAAATGATGAAATGTATTTGCACTGAAATTTCTACAGTCCATGATCAAATCATCTCCTGTTCGTGTTTTTCAATTTGCCAGAGTGGGAGATCCTGCATAGAGTGCATTTGGGAAAGGGCTTATCTTTTTATGGGGGGGGGGGGGCGGTGATGTTATCATCATCATCATCATCATCATCATCATCATCATCATCATCATCATCATCATCGAGTTTTGTGGAAGCACTAATGGAGGACATAATTTAAACTTAAAAAAGTAAAGGTTTAGACTCAATATAAGGAGAATATTTCATACAATGCGGCTGTGCAGGTCGTGGCACAGGGTGCCAAGGGCAGCTGTGGCTGCTCCTGGATCCCTGGCAGTGCCCAAGGCCAGGGCTGGAAGCCTGGGATAGTGGAAGGTGTTCCTGCCCATGGCAGGGGATAGGACTGGATGAGATTTAAGGTCTCTTCCAACCAAAACCTTTCTGTCATTCTCTGATTCTACACTCTGAACAGGCTGCCCATCAGAGCAAGGGTGTGTATGTCCATTTTAGGACACATTCAGAGTTTATGAGGGATGAGAAACTAGCCATTTAAAAAAGTTATGGTTCTATGTCACTGCCCTAGTGCTTTTACACAGTAGACAAAGTAAATTTAAATTTCTTTCAGTGTTCCTACCAGCAAAATGACTCCTCATATTTTACTATCGTTACCAGCAGAAGTATTGGCTAACCTATTCTTTATTAAAATGTTCTTTTTCCTTGTACTGCAATGCCCGTGGCCTTGGCATATTTCCTGTGAGCTTCTGCTGGGAAATTCTCCATGCTTGGCAGAAGTCAAGAATTTATGAAGTGCCTCTAAGCAGCACTGAAGCAAACAGCAAAAGCTGTTATCCTTAGTGCACTTTTGCAAGGCTATCTGTTAAAATGTGCATTTGAGCTGAAATCCGTGTTTGTGTTTCAGTGTTATTTTGATTTTTCAGAGGCGAGGAGAGGCGAGGGGGGGGTGGGGGGAGAGAAAAGGAAAAGGAACAGAAAGGCAGAAGCAAGTCCACAGGGCAACACGGTATTTAGGAGTGCAACGATCACATAAAACACAGATCAAATCTGTCTTATCTGAGAGGTGTTTTAAAATAAGTAGAAAAAACAAGGATGAATTGCCCTTGACCTTGTTAAGCCAGGCTGTGATGTGCAGCATAAGCCTGGGCCTCCATTATTATGCTGAATTTGGATAAGATCAGGACCTGTGTCTCCAAAACTATGACAGCCTTGGTTCTGGGGGAAATGTGCACAGCTGGAGTCACTGTCACAGGCACACAGTGCAGGTAAGCACCCATGGGGTGTCTGCTAAATAATTCTGCATTCGAGCCCACAGGGGTGAGTTCCTTGAGAACAGCATTATTGCAAGTGCATTTTTCAATGACAGAAAGTTGGCATCTTAGAAATAATTCAAGTTCTCTTGCTTGCTCACCTTATCATGCTGGCTGCATACAGAGGGTGGTGTTTCAGAGGTGGGATTTTAAAGGTGAATTTTCCTGTTACTAAAATGAACTGGTCCCTGCCACACACTGGAAAATATATGAGAATAAATTCCTTATCTTCGTTTATTACAGCTGAAAGTATTGTGCTTTTTCCAGGGGAAAATTCTCAAAATTCCAGCTGAATTTTTTTTTTCTCCCAAAACTTTTGAGATGGTATCAAACTACCAGAGATTTAGCAAATTACTGCCAGGTAGATGAGGAACCTGGTCTAGTGAAAGGTGGGTGGAACTGGATGGGTTTTAAGGTCCTTTTCAAGCCAAACAATTCTATGACTCTGCGAAACACATTTACTGTTTCTGGGCCTGTTCCTTCTGGCACAGATGGCCACAAAATAACTTTAATCCAGAAGTGGTCAGTAGTCTCTCAGGAGAGAATTAAAAGAGTTAGAGGCTACACTTTGAAAGCAGTCCAGAGTTACCTCATTAATCGTGAAAGATTTCCTTAAGAAAGGCATTTTCAATTAATGGGGGAGTAATGGTATTAAAAAATAAAAATAAATTCACCAAAGAGGTTATTTTCAAATTGAGTTCATTGAAACAAATTAAAAACCTCCCATTTAATTTAGTGGGGTTTGGCTCATGCTATTAAATTTTGTTGGTGATGGATTTGTTATTTGTTTGTGTTTTTTTTTTTTTTTTTTCCACAGAGAATCAAGTCCAAAATTTTGTTTTGTTTTGTTTTTTTTGTTTGTTGTTTTTTTTGTGGAGGCTTGAAATCCTAAATAATTTGTTCCAACACTTAAAGCAGTTCACTGACTGCCTAAATTACTTTTTAATGCTTCAGTATAGCTCTGAAAATTGTCTGTCTGATTTATCAGTAAATGCACCTTTGTTGACAGCTGTTGTCCTTTCTGCACTACTATTTTTTGTAATGGTTTTCCTCCTTCTAGATGATTATATGTCATAGTACCCTAGCTTTGGTAGCACATGTCCTAATATAAACTAAACTATGTTCTGGGGAAAATATATAATTTTACAGTGGGTTATTCTGACCTGCAAAACTGGCTTCAGTGATCATGCTTGTCTTGGGGACAAGGACATGGAAATAACCTGGGCAAATATGGGCAGTATGTATTTTTTTTTATTCCCAAATAAGTGGAAACTGGAAGGCAAAGTTCTTAGGAGCATATACTGACCAAAATACAGGCGGTCTTTTGAAATTGTTGCTAGTCAAATTCTTAAAGGGATCTGCTGCAACAGTGGCATGATGATTTCTGAGTTGCCCATTTTTCCTTGCTTGCTTTTTGAAAAATTCCTTTACAGAATCTTTAATAATCCTCCTGCTTTCTTTCTTTCTTTATTTTTTTTTTCCTGCTTCGCTTTTGCAACCGTTCTGTTGAACAGCAGCTAGAGTTTGATTTCTAATGAGATCATTTGCCATGATTTATAGCTTGTTTTTTCTCAAGCCAGAACCTCTCACATTGACTCGTGCTGGGTATTATTCGATTGCTCAAATAGCTGTATTGAATTCGACTGGAATACTGAAGGACCATCAATGTTTCTACTCAATGAAAAAGCCAAGACTAGCAGAAAACACCCCGTTTAAATTCCTTTCATGAAGTGCTACAAAATCAAGGTGTGCAAAGGAAGCTAGAACCCATTTAGAGAATTTCTTGATATCTGAGTTAATTCCTATAATTTCCAAGCATAAAATACCACGAGATGAGGTGCTTGCATTAAAGGAAAAATGGCCCACAGAGTTTTTCTGCCAATGGTGAAATTTATGTTTATCTTGTCTCAATCTACCAAACATCTCAGTCCCATTCACGATATTGTCTCTACTTCTCTTCACAGCAGAGCCCTGCAAATTAGACTTTCTTTTGTGTCTGTATTTAACTGTCTTCACAGAGGAAATAAAGTCACCCCATCTCTGTTTTAGCTGGAGCAGGTACTAAGGTGTATGTGCTTATTTTAGTTTACTGTTTCGTTTTTTTTTTTTTTTTTGCAACCATTTGCCACATAATGTTGGCAAAATATGAGGATTAAGAGGTTGGTCTTTGAAAATATTTTCAATTTAAAACACTGTGTAACTGGCATACAAGAAGAAATAAACAATAGACATGAGTGGGAAGAGAGTCACTTCAGATTTTAAGCAACTCTGAAAGGAAAATTTCAGCATTCCTTGAAACATTTAGTGTTCCAATGTCTTAGTGCACTACAATAACTGTCAAAACCCAAGTAGAAAAGATTTTGAGGTTATTTTGGCAAATAAAATGCTTTTCTTCCCACTTGAAGTCTGAAATAACAACCCAACACATTGATCCAAAAGGCCCTTTCAGGGCAAATAAATGGCAAGCAAACATGTCACGCACACCTGCTGCCAACAGACTTAAACAAATAATAGTTAAGCTTCAAACTAAAATAGGGTGGTTTAGATAGATATTAGGAAAAAATATTTATTCAGAGGGTGGGCAGGCCCTGGGTGTGGCTGCCCCTGGATCCCTGGAAGTGTCCAAGGTCAGGTTGGACACTGGGGCTTGGAATAGTCTGGGACAGTGGAGGGTCCCTGCCGTGGCAGCGGTGGGACCGGGTGAAATTTAAGGTCCTTTTCCATAAAATTCTGTGGTCATGATTCTATGATTCTACAATAATTAAAGCTTATACAGAAAAAGTAAATAACAGGTGTTTGGGGTTTTTTTTGGTTTTTTGTTTTTTTTTTTTTTAATGACTCAGAGAGATTAAAAGCATAAAAGTTACTGATGTTTTGAGCTTTAAATCCTAAAAGGTGTTGTGCTTGTTGTGATTTCCCTTTTGTGCACTGAGGGCTGGATGTACAGACATGTCAGGCCAAATCAAAGAACAATCTGCTACAGCACAAACACCCTGTTTCCTCTCATGTTCTCAGCTGGATATTTGGGGAATGAATGACAATTAATTTTCAGTTTATAACCAAATTCCGTACGTAGGGCCTGCTTCTTGCAGCATTTACCCACCTGTGGTACCTGCAGAGGAGGTTTCGGAGGTGAGCTGTTAGTTAGAGCCCAGAAGATCATGAGTGATTTTCAAATCTTAGATTAATTTTAGCTCCCTTCAGCTTAGCCTTTGGGGTCCGTTCACTCCTGACCTGCTGAGTGACAGTTCCTCGAGCTGAAAAAAATCTTTCATACTTGGCAAGGTATTCACTTCCAACCCAGAATTACTTATGGATTTGTATTTGTCTTTGTTCTGAAGTGAAACCACACCACCAAACTTAATTTCTCACTGCCAATGTTATTTCTATTCCTCTCACCTGCGCTGCAGGATTGGATGTAGAATTCAATTTATACCCTGGTCAGTATTTCAGTACATTAAAGCTGAGTATCAAAGGATACCTTTTCTTACTATATAAGAGTGCAGTCCACAGAATTTTAATCTTTCTTCCTTTTATTTCTTCCTTTTTCCAACTATTATAGTTTTCTATAATGAAAAGTACATTAATAAAACTGCCCCTCAAAAAATTATTTCCTTCCAATTCAATAGCTGTTAGAAAAAATATATTTGGAATTATTATTGCTGAAAAATGTTTAGCATAATAACAATTTCAAGAATGTTTAAGCACAGTGTATGATTTACCCTCTTGTATTTACACTTTCACAAATTTCAGATGAACTTTAGCCTGAGAAACACTCTAAGTTACAATATAAATATGGATTTGAAGGTAAGGATTTAGCTTCACAGTATTTTAATGCAATGACATTGAAATATAATGAAGAAATAATATTATGAATAAACAAAAAAGAAATTTTTTGTAATGGAGAAGCTTGTTTTTACATTTAACCAGTATCCCCAAATGGTAGCATTCCATATACATTACATGAAATGGAAGATAACATTCATAACCATGAGTTGAAACTCATTTATGAGACCGGATTTTCACATTAGTGTTTTCAGAAAACAACCATTCTTTTAAAATTAAGCTGTAATGTAACATCTTATATATTTTTCATTTAAATTAGATTTTAATGTATACTGTTTTATTTCCTTTTTTTTTTCCCCACAAGTTGATTTTAGGCAGTTCTTGAATTGTTTTTTTTTTTTTCCTTGGCATGAATTTGTTATTAAAAATCATCATACTGTGTACTGGAAAAAAGAACATTTGTAAATGAAAATGGCTCTTTACTTTTAACCTCTGTGATAATTTCCTTCAGTAAATATTGCAGAATCGAACACTGAAATGGGATGATCACTTATGGAATTATTGTTTCATATGTGTTTTTGATACAAGAGAATTTGTCACAGTAAGATCTTTGGTTGTCTAAACACATTATACACAGAGCTTTCTGAATTTCCTCTGGAGGACAGAAAACATTCTGCCAGAGGGAGAAAACGAGGAAGCTCAGTTATGTGTAGGATAAAATGAATCTTTGTGTTTAAACCAGATAACTTTGAATGTATGCAAGTTAAATACTGAATATGCAATGCGGAAATACTCTGGTGAAAGGCTGAAACTGCCTTTTGTTTCTATGTAAGAGCAAATAATTCTTAACATATAATGCAATTCTTTCCTCAAAAAACAGATTGTGCAAATATGTGTAACTACACAGTCTGCTGGATAAAAAAATATTGCTGAAAATCAACGCAGATTTCAATCTGCACAAAAATCTGGGGCAGCACCAGCTCTTTTAATGGCCAGGTTATTTGATTTCTTCAAACACAACACAGCAACGTGTCTTTACATAATCAATAACTTTTTTCCCCTCCCACAAATGCCTGCTTGGTTCAGTGGAAAGTGACCGCATCATTTGTTCATAAAATCTGCTGCCCGTTAGCAGTTTCACTCCTGCAATTTCTGGAAAGTTTTGAAGCCTTTTCTCCGGTGTGAAAAGCCTCTTTTATGATGAATTATTTTCAGTCAGATGGCCCAGAGATTCAGATTTAAGCTGATTGGTGTGCTTATTGCCTCACTCCAAAGATTAAATGAAAATTGAGCTGAGATCAGGCTCACCACTCTCTGCTTGGACTTCGTTTCCAATGAAGGGCTGAAATAGCTATTATTGTTCCACCAGCCTGAAAGGCTGGATGGGTGCTTAGCAAGTTCTGTAATAAAGTACACAATTCTCCTTTTTTTCCCCCTTATCTCTCCCCATAATGGCATACAGTTAATTTCGTTGCAGTTTATTGGCAGGCATGGTTGATTTGACCAACAAAATCAATACCCAGTGCTGGATCCAGTACATTTGTGGGGCAATTTGGGAGACTTGCAGGAGTTTTATGTTAAGAATTTGCAGAAGAGATACAGTGCCCTGGTAACTGGAAACAAATCTTAGACCTTAGGCTTATCCCAACTGTAGACAGGAGGAACTGAACAGACACATTAATAATGTCTACTAAACCATTTTGGAACTGAAAAGTGCACATATATTGTTGCCCTATCTCTAAATTCTCTTTCTTTGTCTGTCTCTAGGCTTGACTTAACAATTTTTATTTTTTCTTCAGGGAAAAATGCACTTAAATTGGTGTTTCATCTGTATTCCAGAGTCCTTAGGTCAATGTTCACAGCATTTTAGAAACAAGAGTTTTAGTCTTACAGCTTTTGAACTGCCACAATGTTTTAGGTCTTTTGCACTAAAAGAAGCAGAGTGAAAACACAAAGGATTTAAGTTTTTAAAAAAATTGTTGGTGAAATTAATTCTTTTTTCCCCCCCTCTATGCTAAAAGCAATTTAATAGACAACTATCATTGGCATTCACATTTCTTTTCCAAAATGGCTATAAAATATATCCAAGCATGTAAAGGAAGTAACCTGGAGATTCTTATGATTTGTTAAATCTCCTGAAACCTTCTAAAGTAGAAAATCTCCATGTGTGAGAAGATGTTTGTAAAGAAAATAAGGCAGATCAAACAGAGAGGCAAGCACAGTGAACTCAGCTCATCTAGAAAGAGAAACTAACCATAATGCAGAGGTAATGACCACAGAAGTCAAGGGTTACCAAGAGAAATTGCTTGGGATCCTGATTTAGGGTCCAATCTCAGTGAGAAATGGATGGAGGATGGGAAACTCACAAACCCCTGATTTCAGTAAGGATTATGTTATTAATCTAAAATTAATTATACAGCAGATTTTTTTCCCTCAAGTTGCTCTTCAGCAAAAATTAGCAGAAAAATGTGGCCAGCTTTATCTCAGAGAAATATTTTTATCAGAGGGGCTGATTGAATTTCAGTGGTAATAAAACTCAATGTCTAAATTTTGAAATTTTTTTCTGTTTGTTTTGTTTCCTTGTGGAGAAAAGCAAGGATTGATATCTACACTGGTTACCTCACTACAGATGTTGAAGTTAAGTAGTCTCTCACTTTATGGCATTTATACAACAAAAGAAACCCTTCTTGCCTTAAAAATTGCCTCTGTCAAACACCACATTCCTAATTCAGTGTTAGGAAAATGCAAGGAAAATTAAAACTGACAAAGCTGCTACATGATAAACTCTTTCCCAGTAAGGTCTGAATCTTTATTGAATTTGATCTTGCCAATATTTGAAAATATTCCACCTGAGGAAGAAAAAAAAACAGCAGAAAAAACTACATAAAAATGAAACAAACAAAAAAACCCAAACCAATAAATAACCCTAAAACAACCCCAAACTCCCACAAATTTGTCATAAAAAATCATAACCATCCTTAAATATAGATATTTTATCATATTAAGGCATTTTCCTTTTCTACTACTTTCTTTTTCCTCCACAAAATATATAAAAGAAGCACGTTAATCTATACGGTTTTCAGGTTTATTACCAAGAGGTTTATTGCTGCAATTTTGCAACACATTTTTAACATTTATAGTTGAAATATAGGACACCTTTTTTTCCTAGATAGTTCAGGGGATTTTTTGGTAAAGGGTTAATCTTTTGCTCTGAGTGTGCATATACATACATATATATATATATATATATATATACACACACATAAATATGCACACACACACACACATATCTATATTATATATAGATATACACATTTTTTTAATATATATGTGTGTGTCTATATATATGTATATATACACATCTCACAGTTTTTCTAACAAAGAAGTAAAATATTACCAAAATAACAAAATGCTGCGCTGCAATACAGTGAAATATTGGAAAGCAAAAATTCTGACCAGCTGAAATGTGATGGACTCAAGAGAACTGGAATAAGAAAAGGCATTTTCTTGGTTTGTCTGTGACAGCAGGGACATATATGACAATAGGAATAATCATCAAAAATTTGCTTTAAATTTCCAAGTTGCTTTAGAACTAGAGGCTTTAAAACAGTATTAATATGAGGGGGCTATGACTGGGGAAAAATCTTGTCTTCATTTCAGCCTGATTGCTTGGATTTAATGACTGATAAAACGAGCTGTTCTCCCTCCATGTGCAAGTTTTCAGAGTTACAAAGAGAGAATGAGGCATGGGCTACTCTTGGTTTTTATGATGTTCTCATAATTTTATAGTTTTATTCTTTGTGTAATTTGCTAAGCTCTGGTTTTAAAATGCCTGTTTTTTACATAGATAAGATGAGAGACAAACAAGAACAAAAGACCCAAAATCCAAACTAATTTTTGAGCCAAAGCTGGCTTATCAGGTGCCTGAAGGTGAATGTTTGATCCTTATCATGGGGAGAGAGCCCAGAGTGGTGAACTCTGCCCAGGAGTTTTAAACTGTACTCTGTCATCAAATCAAAATTATTTGTATAGCAGCCAGGCAGCTACAAGTTAGTGCTGTTGTTCAATGGGAAGTGACTCTAGAAACCATATATATCCATTTTACACAGGAGATATATATATATATATATATATATATTATATATATATAGATAGATAGATAGATAGATAGATAGATAGATAGATAGATAGATGATATATATATATATATATATATATATATATATATATATATCCATTTACAGATTTGGCCATTAATAATGGCCAAAATACGGTAAGAAAAAACCCCCAAGATATGAACACTTGGCATAAATTAATTCCCTAAAAAGATTGAACTAAGTGAGATCATATTTGGCAACTGCCTTTTGCTCAGAAATTTGAAGGGTTTTTTTTCCTTCCAAGGAAACCAGATTTTTAGTAATATTCAAGAGTTTAACTAGATCTACAATGCATTTCTATCGTGTCCAGATGAACAGAGGTCCTCACTCTCTAGAGATACCAGGATGTCAGGATAACATGCAGAAAACTCAAAACCAACCAAACAAAAAAGCTTCAGCTTTCTGGGCAAGACTCAAACTGACCAGGGCTTCCTCTAGGATTAAACAGAAATTGTTATTATTCTTGAATTTACAGAGGTTGTGAAGCTTTGCCCGAAACCTCCTCTCTGATTCTTAACCTGCTTCCTCATGGCAATCTATTTGTTTAAACTTCACAGAATTTATCTTCAAGTAAATAAATTAATGACTGCTTGCATTACTTTTCCACTCTAAGTAATGTGAAAAAGAGTCAGTTATTGAGAAAGTGCAGACTTTGTTTTTAAAAAGAATTCTTGAAAAATGATTTGGCAATTTTCTTCTGCTGTCTTCTGCCAAGCCCTCTGAGGCTGAAAGGATAAAAATAAATAAAGCAATTTTGAAGTGCAACAAGAGGCTCAGCCCATCAGAAGCTGAAAATGTGTGGGGAAAAAATGCTTTAAGCAAATTTAATTCTAACATAGGTGAGAATTCCCTCAACTCAGTGTTGTAACAGAAAAACAGGCATAAACTGTGGGCCAAACCTTAATTAGGTGATGGATGCTTTCAGTGTATGGAATTGCATAAAAATACCCTGTCTTTTACATTTTTTTCCCCTTGGTTCTTTTTGGTCCCTGGGTTTTTATAATTGCTGAATGTTTCATGAATGAAAACTATTTTTTTCATCTCCTTATACTCCGAATAAGCATGGTACATCTGCCATGTCTTTGACAAGTATTGAAGAGATTTGCTCCTAAATGTTACACTTCACAGAAGTAAGGAGCATATACGGATCCTTTACTGTGGGTTCATGCAATTTTAATTTTTTTTCTTTAATTACTTTGGAAACTCAACAATTCTGTATGAGTACTTCAAAATGAAAAAAATGCTTTTATGTTTTTTATCACTAAGACTTAGGCAACTTGAGAGATCAAATGAGTCATAATCTGGAATTCACTGAAGGCTTTTCTTTTCTTTCTTCTTTCACCATAACAAGTAATGGAGATTTGTGTCTGTTTAGCTAATGAAAAATACATTTGAAAAGAGTAAATATTCATTGAAGCAATATGATTAAATGCATATAATAATTTAAAACAAGTCATGCCGAATGAGGTCTAGCATTACAAAGTAATGCTTCCCAGCTTGCTGAAAAACTTCCTTTAAAGTTAATTCTTGTCTATCTTTTCAGTATAAGCCTCCATTATTTTTGATCAGTGTAACTTGTGTAACCATGCAGACGCTGCTTTCTATGCTAAATTTTGTATTCAGTGAATTTTTATATCATGTATTCACTGCTTTTTAGTGATTGCATTTCCTGTTTTGTCTCATTTTTTTGAGAAGAAGCCCCACAACTTTTGGTGTTTTTTGCTTTACGGGCTGCCCAGGCACACATGGGAGGGGTTTCAAAGACCACTTCTGAATTTTCTACCCATTTAAGTCCTGAGACAAAGTGGTTCCCCAGTGGATTGGTTCAGCAAAAAGGGTGCCTACCATGAGCTTTGAGGGATTTTTTTAGGGAAAGAAGCTTCCATTGCACTTCTGCAGAGTTTCAAATCTGTAGATGGATTGAGAAATTGTTGTGGGAGCCAAGTGGGTCATTTTCAATGTGGGCTTAATTTCCTTAAAGCCTTTCCTGGATTAGCCCTGTTGCACTGGAGTGGAACTAGCACAATGTACAATGTGCCAATACAGTAAAAATAATATGTATCATATAATATTTAAAGCCGTAAAATTATATAGTATCACCTTATTGAAAGATTCTTCTGTTTCAATTTATTTTTTGTGAATTCAGAAGAGGCAAATGGCACTTGAGAGGTCTTGGCCTCAAATCCCAGGCTGAGAAAACTCTAATTCTGGTGTTTCAGACCTAAGCAGGAATGTACATATCTGTGAAATTTTTCTGCCTCTTTCCAGCTCTATCATTTAATCTAAAAAAAAAAAAAAAAAATGGAAAAAACTCCCTTAACTCTCTTGTCTTGTTCTATTTTCTTAGACCATTGTGTCTACACTAGTGCAGCTGGTTGAACGCAGCACTCTGATTTGTAGAATCACAAAGCACATTTCAGGACCCTTTTTTTTTTGTTTCCAACCATTTTGTGAAATAACCAAGTGCAGTTACATCAATAAACAATGTTGTCAGTGAAGCAGGGACTCTAAGGGACCAGGTAAAATACAGCTTCTTATGAAGACAAAATGCTTTAAAATATTTATTTGTTGTCTAATAAAGTAGAAATATATTACAAAAACTCAGCTGTCCTGCCATCATATAAGAGTGTGGTGGAGAGGAAAAAAAAAAGAAATATCTGCACCAGAGTCAGACAAAGGAAGCACAAAATTGGCTTATTCTCACTCTTCTGGATAAGTGAAGAGTGTCCACTAAATATCCTGAAAATTTTGTATGGTCAGCAGAGTTTTGGGTTGGGTAGTGACAACAATTGGTCCCAGCTTTAAGCAAGATAGTCAAACTACAAGAAAGTGGTTTGGTTTTTATTTTTTTTTTTCCATTATTAATTCTGCGGTTTTTCGTTTGCTTGCCTCTGCCATATTTTCCCATTTAAATTGCAGCTCTTTGCATTTGTACTTTTAATTATGAGGCTGACACAGAGATGCTCTTGTTGAACACGTGTACAACAGTTTTTATTGGTTTATTTATCAAATAAAACACAGCTTACAACAGTGGTGGGCATTTTGCCCTGTAACTTGAATGTTTTTAAGTGGTATAATGAACTGTTGTGTCACTGGATCTGTAACAGAATGGAAGAATTTGGGATTCATTCATCAGTGATTTGATAATTGTAAAATTAAAATAAGTCCTATGCAATTATTAGCTCAAAAAAAGGCAAAAGGCCTCATCTTTCTACATTCATTTTTTAGTAGGCATCAAAAATAGCTGGATACCTGGGTCAAGCTGTTATAAATAAAAACCCCAATGTTCAAATTATATATTCTTGTTCCAATCCCAGTTTAGGTCGCTGGTTAGGGGGTTTGGCGTTGTAAGCCCCAAAAGAGATTCACTGTTAGGAAATTCTTACTTGTTTAATCCTTGCATTTGTACCCCCACCCCTTATTCCCTTTCCAACCCGTCGGGTGATTCAGCCGCTGCTCCCCAGGATGAAATTCCCCATTTCCCATGAGGACTTGCACACGGGTGCATATTAATCCTGTCACCAGCTGGGAGCAGAGACAGCCCTGGACGACGAGCCGCTCTGGAGGAACGCCTGGAGGACGGCGCTGCGGAGACAGCGGGGACCTGGGCAGGCTGGAGCCGCCGATTTCGGAGCGGCAAGCAGGTCACCATGACCTGCAGGACTTGAGAGGGGACACACCCCTGGACTTGGGAGCCTAAGACAGATCTCTGGATGATCCCTGTGAGGACAGAGGCTCCAGTCCTGCCAACGGTGAATGACGACAGGCCTGTGTGCGCCTCCTCCTCCTCGGCGTCGACCACGGGGAGCAGCGGCAGCGCCCCGAGCCCCAGCTCTAGGCTTAGTTCTCTCTAATAAAGGCTTGTTAAAGGCAGCAGGTCTCCTAGCCCTTTGGTTTACCTCAAAGCTGGTAAGAAACCGTTTGATTCTTCACACTGAAATTTAAGAAGTTCTGATATTTGAAAAATACGGTGAGATAAATTTAACATACCTGTTGCCACCAAGAAACCAGCAATCAGCTCACTTAGACCTCCTTATATGGCTGCAATCCCTAACCTTATTTTCCAGTTGAAGATTATAAGGAGAGTGATTTTCTTTTGAAGGGACAACTTTGCTGATAGCTTTCCTTAAGCCCTTGGAATAATGACTGCTCACTCATTTTTTTCCCCATCTGCAGAGGATGAGAGGCTGTGATCATGACCTTGAGACACAAAAAAATTTGCACAACAGGTGCAGTAGCACCAAAGAAGTATCTTTGATAACTTCATACCTGCAGACAGTGATTCATGTGGTACTTTGGCATCAGGGATTTTAAGAGAATAATAAGGTCCCTGCTTTTACTTTTAGAAGACAGTGACATGCAGGAAATGATTGATTACAATGGGGAGAATTGCATAATACAACGTCCTCCTGACTAGATAAGTGTATTAAGAATGGGAGGAAGAGCAGTGGGTGATGTATAGTGAAATAAATGTGAGTTTACAGTGTAGGTACAGTGGAGAGCAAGCAAAAGCCTCTCCAATTTCCTGACATGCACACAGGGAGAGCTTCAGTTAAGAAATGACAGGGTGAACAGAGCTGCGCTGCACAGCAATGTTTATAAATCCACCCAAATAGCATCACAATTATCTGCAGTTTGCATTACAGTGTGAAACCCTAGTCCCAAAATCAAGGGCTAAATCCTTACTCCAAAATGGGATGTAACACAAGGCACTGTAGGAAATGCTGGATGAATAACAACAAAAACAGGAGCTTAAAAGTGACCCGAGATCACCGGCTGCTTTGGTGATAGCTAGCAATTCCAACAGCAGGGTTTCACAACGTTTCAATGGGAATTATGGCAAAGATCGTTATTCCCTCCCTCTTCCAGTGTTGGCAGCCATTCCAAACACCATGCAAGAAAATTTTAAGGGTATTTGACTCGAAATAGCTTTTAGGAGCAATTTCTCAATGTACTCTTAGTAATTCATATCTGAGGGTTTGAGGCAGGAAAAGTAGCCAGCTGATGTGGTTGATGGGAACCCAGGCTGGCTCATGGCACACTGGCACCGCGCCAGGAGTGGGGAACAGCTGAGGAGTGGGGATTGTGCCCTCAGCTGAACCTGAGGAGCAAAGGATCCTAAGCATGGATGGTCTCACCACATCCAGGGCTCAGGGGAAGAAGAAAGAGAGAGGCTCTCCAAGGCTGAAGTTCCAACTGGGATGATTTATTAGAGTCGGAGGGGACAGACATGAAGAGAGCCCCATGCATCTCCATGCACAGGATTTTATAGGGGTACAAAACAAGGGGCGGGTACAACACATCATCCAATGGGGATAAGTCAGGGTGGAATTGAAGGGTTGGGTCACGGGTCTCGGGATGAATAAGGGTAAGTGGGAGGAGGGAAGGGGTCACAGGATTGGTTCTGGGGAGGATTGACAGAGAAGGAGCTGGAACAGAGGTGGAACGAGGGGTTGGGTAACCAGGATTGACAGGGAAGGGACTGGAACATCGGCGGAGTAAGGGGTTGGGTAACCAGGATTGACAGGGAAGGGACTGAAACAGAGGTGGAGTAAGGGGCTGGGTAACCAGGATTGACAGGGAAGGGACTGGAACATCAGCAGAGTAAGGGGTTGGGTTAGCGGGATTGACAGGGAAGGGACTGGAACAGAGGTGGAGTAAGGGGTTGGGTAACTGGGATTGACAGGGAAGGGACTGGAACATCGGCGGAGTAAGGGGTTGGGTAACTGGGATTGACAGGGAAGGGACTGGAACAGAGGTGGAGTAAGGGGTTGGGTAACTGGGATTGACAGGGAAGGGACTGGAACATAGGCAGAGTAAGGGGTTGGGTTAGCGGGATTCACAGGGAAGGGACTGGAACATAGGCGGGGAAAAGCCATAGAAGGAAACATGGGTAGGACAAAACTTCAGGAATAAATTAATTTGGGAATACACATAGGGGCACAGGCTCCACCAGGCAGCAGGACAGCCACGATGGCCAGCAGGGCACAGCCACCCACGCACAGCACAGCACTCGCCTGCCAGGAGATGGAGGGGACAGGAAGGCAGAGGTACAGGCAGCCAGGAGGCCGGCGGAGAGCAGCACCAGAGCAAGAAACTAAGACAAACATAAGTTTCAACAGCCGGTATCAGTAAAATATTAGTGTAGAATTCATCCCTTTGTCCTGTTCTTCATAACAAAAAATGGAATTTTTGGCAATATTTTAACCAGTGTGCACTGGTGTTCTTGTCTGGATGGCAATTTTCTTCCTGGTAGCTGCTACAGTGCTATTTTGGGTTTAGGATGGAAAAACTTTGATGCATAGTCCTCAGTGAACACTAAGAAGGGACAAGAGTAAAGGGAAAATATGGGAAATATGCAAGGAGAGTTAGCTATACATTCAAAGAGAACTGACAAAGAGGAACACCACTTTTTTTTCCAACCAGAAGGAAACAGGTCTGTATCAAGATTTTTTTTTAATCTGCATGAAAAGGACAGCTGAACTCAGTGGCAAATTAGGTTACCTGGTGATAATGGGCAGAAGCAAAAAAGACAATAAATCAAGAGGAGTGCAAGCAGCACTCTCTAGATCAGATTGCAGCTTGGGGAGGATAAGAACAAACTGAATTTCCATGAGGCACCTTTTGGTAGAGTGCAAGAAGCCACCCTTCTAAAACACTTCTGAATTCTAACTTCATTAGTAATTGAGAGATACAAATCCAGACAGCCAATCCCAGCAACACCGTTAATAAGACGTGAAAAGAAGATAAGACAGTACCATATATTGGGAGATTTATGTTATCTGCCTATCCTTTTTGATTTCTGATGCACATTCTCAGGCTGAAGGGGGAGCTTTCATTGCCACCATAAGTTACCAACTCACAAGTACATATCCTGCCATTTGTACTCCATGAGCAGTCCTGCACCCCTGGAGAAGGTCCTTTCACCTTGCTGGAGCTCCTTGTGGGTCTTTTGCTGAAGACCTGACTGCTTTCAGTATTTGTGTACATCCCCATTACCGTGGTCATGAAATTTAAGGTCACTGTTTTTTATCAGAATTACAAGTAGTCCTCTAATATCAATGCCTCAGCTGAGAAACAGAATGTGAGATAAAGAGCAGAAAGATTTATTAATGTGCTCACTTATGCCTTTATTTATTTAGAGTGGCATTTAATTATTTAGACATTTTAGAACATATTTGGCTCAGGAAAAAAAGTTTACTTCCAAATTGCCTATAAGTAAATCAAATATTGAACAACCAGGAAGATCAAATAACAACCAGGAAGTTTAAATAATAAGAAACTGCAGTTTTTAATAATTTGTTCTTTTGCAGAAGTCTTTGTAAAAATTTGCTATAGTCTGGGACTGGCAGACAGTTCAGAAGCAATTCTTTCTTAAAAAACATGAGAATGCTTGGAAGAGCTCTCATTGTATTTTCATCAAGGTTCTTGTTCTCCCACCCTTTTCTCCTTCCAATACCACCCCAAAAATCTTAGTCCTTATGTCTCTGGAGTTCTTTTGATACTGGAAAAATAAAGAGGTTAAAGGATCTAAAAGCTCATATTTAGTTTCCCATCTGAGTGTTGCACATTGGAAATGTTAAATTCTCTCTCTCCAGCCCAAGAAGAGACTGAATTTTTAGAAGCACATTTGGTTTGTGATACCAGCTTTGCCTTAGGAGAAGACACCAGAATATGAGTGTGATCCTCAATGGTAGAGGCATCCAGTCAAGAATTGTGAAAAACAACTTTTTTCCTCTTTCTGCTGTGCTCGTTTTTTACCAACAATGTTTATGTAGAATTTTAGGAAAGTCAGGGAAGAGTTAGGAATCAGACTCTCTTTTAAGGATGATAAACTATGCAAGAATTTTCATGTGGGAGGAAAAGACAGAATTGTTGTTTACAGTTTAATCACTTGTTACAGACAAAGTGAATATTTTACTTTTTTTTTTTTTTTCTTTTTTTTTTCTTTTTTCTCTTCTGTGTGTCTGGTCTTTCCCTCTCTACTTCTTTATGAATAATTTTGGTTTAAATTTCTGACCCTTCTTCCCTACTTTGGTAAGAAAAGATGGCAATCAAGCTAGATTTAACCTCAAAATACGTGTTTTTGGCAAAAGAGATTAAGAATATAAAGAAAGAATATACATTTTTATTAAAATCAATTCATTAATAGAGTGGAATCAATTGCTTACATGAGAAAATTTGATCATTTTCTAATGAGATAAAATTAGAGAGAAAACACGGGCTGTTTGTTAGGGGAAAACATCAGAGTTTAGATGGAATTATTTTAATTTTACCCAAAATTTAACTGTTTTTGCTCTAGTTATTGTAGCTTATTATCCCCTTATCAACAGATAAACAATACTCAAAAAGATCAGTGCCAGTTTTTGCCTAAATATCCAATTCTTTATTCTGTCATTCTCCCTTTGAGATATACATAGGCCCTCCACCAGTGTCCATAAAAGCACAAGAAAGAAGCTGAAATCATCATTTCTGCATTTTCAGAATGCAGTATTTTATTCCATCCAGGATGTGTGTGTTCCCTCTTTCGTCTCCCCTCCTAAACAGTGCTGGCCCCCTGCTGTAAAATAAATTTACAGCATTTCCAAGGATCTCTGAGATATTATTTTCTTATTTCTGTCTCGGTACTCCACTCCTCAAAAATAATTTTTCTTCCTGAATTTTCCTCCTTGAACTTCCTTGAGCTTTTTCCTCAACCTGCTGCCCTTTAAGGAAGGGGAGCTCACAGAGAAATTTTCCTTTGAAGAGGGCGAATTTGAGGATGGAACTGTCCTAGGACGTTGTTAATTTTTTTTCCAGGTATTTGTTCCTCATTTTCAACAAATAAAATATTTCCAAACCCTGCAGTTTTTATATTAAGAGGATCAATGAACCTTATTTTGTTCATATTTTAAACATAATGCCAAAAAAGCAGGAGGTAAGCTGGGAAACAAAAACCCCAAAACTATTTATATAAGAAAATATTGATGGTAAATAATATTTTTATGTTAATATATTTATTTTTATTTATATTTTTAATATAAACTATTTTCTGTTTTTACCATAAATAATTGGGTTTGAAATTTTTTTTTTACAGTCAGACTTTTTGCAAAATAATTAATTTATAGGATTTTAGTGTTTTTCCACTGTATCAATGAACTATTCTTTTAAAAGGAAGAATTTTGTTTTTAAAGAATACAGTTTTGGGATTTTTTTAGGAAGAATGCTGAAAAATAAGGATGTGACCATATATAGTATAAAAGTTTGATAATGAGATTAGGCTTTTAGTTCTGGAGTTTAAATTCAAACATTTTACATGATATATCTCTTAACAACCAAACATTTTGGAACATGACTCTGAACAGATGTGACCAAAAAAAAGAAAAATTAAACTGCTAAACACTACTGAGGCCTTGCTGAGTACTTACAAACTATATTTTTCTAATTTATTTCATTTTCCCTAGCTGTTGCTGAGCTGACAGAACACATTTGGAGAGCAGGAGCCTCAGCAAATGAAAATTTTGTTGAGGCAGAAGATTTTTTTCTAATCAGACATATCACCCTGAAAACAAGGGATTTCAACTCCAGCACAAAGCAGAGTGTGAGATCACCCTGATCATTTGTAGATCAAAAAAAAATAGTGTGTGTGATATTACCATGGCAGATACAAAGCTAAGCAAATTTCCTGCTTAAACAGTTACAATTAATAAGCTTATAAACCACTGGTAAAAGGATCTAAGACTGAGCTGCTGAATTATTTAAATGGCAAGCTCTGTACCTAATAACATGACAAAATCTAATTATTTATTAAAAAAACTCCACCAAACTGCCAGTATTCTGAAGTTTTGGGGAAAAAAAAAAAGCTATTTTCAAATCTTGGATCCTAGAATAATTCTCTGCAATGTTTAAACTTATTTTTGGAGATACAGTAATGCCAAAAATCACTATTTACAGCTTATTTATATCTGTATAAAAGTTATCTCAAAGTAATCAGCTTGAAAGGTTCACTTTGAAAGTGTGTTTTCATCAAAAATTAAATTTTTTGGAACACATTTGAGAAATTTTCATTTGTAAAACCAAACAAAAACAGCACATACTGAAACTGTGAAAAAATTTTGTTACAACCTCTGATTTTGTTTTTATTTTTTAATTCAATAAGTTGGCATGTGACTCATCTTGCACCATAAATTCCATTTTAGTGAAGCATTTTTATATAGATCCAGGAAGCAAATGCACATCCAGATTCTGAGAAGACAGTTTTCCTGCATTGAAAGTTTTAGTTTTGGGTTGAAAAGAAGATCATTGAAATTCTGGCATTTACTACTAAGGTGGGTTTTTTGCTTAAACCCAGCTCTTCCTGAAAGTCAAATAAAGTTGTCTTTTAAAAAATAAATACTTTTCTGTCATTATAGGTGATACATTGAATGTGAGATTTCTTAAGGAGCATAATCATAAACAATCCAAGAAACTGTGGATGAGACATCTGCTCAATGTAAGCCTATAAAAGTATGCATAAATAATATATACTTATATCATAAATATACTATAAATTTATATTTTATTAGAAATAGTTAAATATTTGAACATTTATAAAAATTTTAAATATTTATATATTTCTATAAATATAATAAATTATTTAATATTTTTAATGTTTAAAGTATTCAAATTATTAAGTGGGGAAGATGCTTTGCCAGGGAAGTGCCTGGGAAGGTGCTTTGCCAGGGAACCAGCCACGAGTGTGTTTGTGGCAGTGAAAACCTGTGAACTGCAGTAACAACCAGGCTAGAGAGTTTTCCTCCTTAAACATTATTCCTCTGCCCATTAACTGCACAGTAGCACAATATTTTCACAAAAGCTGCTTCCTTCCACACATAAAAATAAATGGACTTGGTGAGACACCAAGATTACCTGCTCTGGGTCGTGTTGTGACTTTAACATTTTCATGTGAATTGCAGCCACAAACCTACTGGTTTTATTTTTCCTACAGCCCGTGGGTTTGTGTCACTAATATAGAAAGGAGAAGATTTAGAGGATAAAAGTGAATCAGTTGCAGTTTCTTCAGTTTCTTTTACACAGTCAGATTTGGTGAGCGGATTTTTAGCAAAGGATGTACGAGTAGTGAAAATATCTGTACAGTCCCTGCTCCCAGCACCAGAGAAGGGCATGGAAAGATGATTGTGTGTCCTGGTGCTGTCCTTTAGACAGGGAAACTGTTAGAGAGACATAATTCATCTTTATCTGGATGAATTTTGTAATAGGCTCCTGGAAGGAGAGCAATCCTAATGGGACTGTGTAAATAATGTCCCTTCAGGTGGGCTAGCACACATGCAGGGTATAACTAGCATTAAGAGTGTGTAAAGTGGAGGCTGGCTGCTGCTCCCTGTACTCATTCCCAAGATGAAGTGGGTGAATTAAAACCTCATTACCTGCCTTACATGGCGTAGCCTTGTTACATGTAATTATCAAAGTCAATTTGCTGCTATAACTTGATGGCCAAATCTGAGGAGAGCATCTTCAAAACAGGAGTCAAGTGTTCACATTACAGGATTCCAGGTAATAAAATACATGTAATTTTCCAGTGTTGTCATGCTGGTGTTTTTAAATGTTTGCCCTTGGTGATGCTGGTGTGCACCCATAAGTCAGAACTTGCCTTCACAGAACCAGAGACAAAGCAGGACGTTAATCTTCCCAGCTTTGTGTTAACCCAAAGCCTCATTTAAGACACTCATTTCAGCCAGTGAGTTAGTCAAAGAAAGAGAATGGGAAACAGAAATTATATTTGAAGCCTGATTTTCATTTACATCAACTCTGAGGGGCCCTTATGAATACCAGGGAGGAGTTCACTGTCTCTCATAAAAGTGGCACTTGAGCATTTTCTTAAAACTCTGAGATATCTGCATTGGTGTGGAATGCTGTTAGGCCTGAATTCAGAACAAGACTAGGGAAAACAGTGTTTTTGCACCATCACAGCTGGCTTCTGAATGCAAAGTTTAGAGAATGATTTTCAGTATTATGATCAGAGCTGCATGAATTGAGGAGAATGAGTTATCCTAACACAATAGATTTCAGTTTAATAAACTAAAGTTCCCCTTTAATTTAAAAGAAGACTAATATTGCCAGAACTACCACGATGCTAGAAACATTTCAGAGCAATCACATATTTGTCACTAAGGTACTTTGTGCCTTTTTTTTTTTTTTTTTTTTACCAACAGAAAGCTATTTAAGTTTAGGAAAAATCTTATATTTGGGTTAAAATTGGGGTTCCAAAAGAGGTGAGGGGGGACTTTGGGCAAGGGATGGAGGAAGAAGACAAGGAAGGGTGCTGCCAGAGGGCAGGGCTGGGGGGGATTTGGGGCAGGAATTGTTCCCTGGAGGGTGGGCAGGGGCTGGGATGAATTCCCAGAGCAGCTGTGGCTGCCCCTGGATCCTGGCAGTGCCCCAGGCCAGGCTGGACACTGGGGCTGGAGCAGGATGGGGCAGGGGCAGGGCCATGTCAGGGGTTTGGAACTGGATGGATTTAAGGTCCCTTCCAACCTGACCCATTGTGACTCTAAATAATAATTGACAGAAATCTGCCAAGGAATTAAAAAGCAAAATTGAACACCCATCTAATTTCTACAAATTGCTCTTGCAAGGTCACTGCTGTTCCTTTCTTGGCATCTGGGGGACTGATGGCCAGCAGGAGCAATCTGCAGCCCAGGTGATCCTTGAGCCTGCAGCCTTCCACCACTTCCCAGCATCCTCCCAGCCCAAACCTGACTGGGACCAACTGGTTTGGATGCCAAGGATACCCTGTTTGCATCTAGGATACTCATACTGTCAGCACTGCACACTCATTACTTTTTAAAAGGCTTTATGAAAGTTTCATTATGAAAGGTAAATGTGTAAAAGGACCCTTTTATTATTTTTTTTTCTCATGCGCATTCATTAGGAATTATTGAAGCACAAAGGAGAGTGAGACTGATGCTGCTAAAAGTTAGTGGAGATAATTATCTTGTCTTTGTCACTGCGTGCTGTAGTTTAATTTGCAGTGCAGAGGCTGAAGACAAATCCATGGGCCACAGCAGCTATTTAAGTAATAAATTCTGCAACTTTCATTCCAGGGGATGACATAATTACTCTTCAGATGTAGTACCACACATTTCTCCAGGGCTCCTGGGTTTTGCTCACTGATCTAACAAAATTTGTGGTGAAAGTGTAAAATTATGATGGATTTTATGAGGAAGAGGGCTCTGGTGGAACAGGAATTTGTGGGTTTGTGCAAGCACACATGTTCCCCTGTTTTCTATGCAGTGTTGTGGGAGATGAGTGCAGTCAGACACCAACTGTGTCTTCCCATGTTTGAAACAAACTAAGAGCTAATACATCTTAATATACAGGAACTAATACTAATAATAATAAATAAAGCACTAATTCTGTGCACAGAACACACTGAAATCATGTGCCTGGTCCAGAGAGGAGACCAGAGCTTCTTATTTCGTTCAAATTACCCATTCTTTAAGTGTTTTATGATCTTTGCGACAGTAGCACAAAGCAATCATTCCAACTTGTATCTGTAATTAAACTGTTTATGGACACATTGTCATATTGTTATTACCTGCAGTTTCCAGTTAAAATTTGTATGGCTTTATTTTAGTAATTTAGCACATACACGTTGTACTCTTTCCAGAGGGGAAAAATGTGGACTCTTTTGCAATGAATTTATTAACAATGATTGCAAGAATAGCTGTACTAATATTGAATTACAACACTTACATTTTGCATCATTAACCAGTCTTTTCTACTGTAAAATTAGGCTAGAAGAATAATGCAAAGCAATTTTGGCAATATCCTTTTATTGTAACCAGACTACCTGCTACTGCATTGTTTATGAAGTGATGAGCTTTGCACTGAAGGGAAATTTACATATAATAAAACACCCTAGATGATTCTTGCATAGTGAGAACAAAGTGATAGAGGAACAAAAGAAAAAGCTTCCACTGATGTTTCACCTAGATGCTGTTGTGGCAGGAGTGTACACTCATTTCTCTCGTTGGAATTCATGATTTATCTCAGATTGAGTGAAATGCAAACCAGATTTTTTTTTTTTCCCCACCTGTGAAGTGGGTGTGTCCCAAAAGTAATTTTCCCTGTGGTTCAGCCTTGTTAAGCACATCTGATGGCCAAGAAACAGAAAGGGATGATCTGTCACTTCACCCTCCCTGTGATCCTCTTCTTCTCTGCTGTTCTGCTTACTCCTAAATATTTCAGTTTTTCATCTTGAACGCTTCTGTCACCTTGAATGTCGTTGGCAGGTTGCAAAGCCTTAGAGATATTCATACAATGAGCAGTAAACACTTGTATAATATTGAGGGTAAATTAGATTGCATTTGAAACACATTTCTGTGAGGCGTAATTTTGGTGTTCGTGCCACCAGGCAGCTCTGATATAAATTGAGTGTGACTCACAAATCATCCCGGGCTCCCCAAAACAGTGTTGTAAAAACAATATGCCTATTGCATTCCATCAGTTCCTGTGTAATAAAAGGTGAAGTGGA